>AWOL01S0284001.1:0-13303 GCA_000715115.1 Nicotiana otophora
AAGCCTATTAGATTTCCTTCTACCCAAACTCATTCATGAATAAAGAGAATATATATGTTTTCGCTGATAAACCAATAACGTGATCATGTTGCAATACCAATTTCTTCCCATCGGTTACTTTATTTTAAAGTCTCAATTCCAAACACATTTTTCATAATCTGAAGTGGAAATAGTAATTCAATCACAACACATGAGTTTGACTTTCCCAGCAACATTATACAAGCCACATTATGTCTACGGAGCGTCTATAGATAAAGATAAATACAATGATAATGCTGGCAATAAGGCCCCGACTATACCTCAACAGAATACACAAAGAACAAAAGATACATGACCCCAGGATGAAGTGGGGCTCACCAAGTCAGCTAGGAAGAAGGTGTGTTGCTATCACTGATCAATATCTCCTGCTGTGGAACCACATGCATCCATTTAAAAGATACAGCGCCCCCGGCAAAAGGGACGTTAGTACCGTCGAATAGTACTATTATGAAAACTAAACACTAATTTAAGAATTTAGAAATACAAGATGAATATGATGAACCAGTGCACCAATAGAATAATATAGATAACCGTTTAAACCATAGCAAGCTTAATAAAAGCTATAAATAACATTTATAGGATTTAAGATGAGATCCTCTGTAACCATCTTCACACAAAGCGGCCTTGCTGCCTCACCCGATGTATGCAGGTGGAGGTGTACGTACAATACCACAACTCTAATCAAGGGCCTTGCCGCCTCACCCCAATGTATGCGGGTGGATGTATAACCGAAGTACCAAGAACCTACACAAATCGGCTATGCCGCCTCACCCTAATGTATGCGGGTGGAAATGTATCAACGATACCAATACCAAAACAAAGCGGCTATGCCGCCTCACCCCAATGTATGCGGGTGGTGGTGCCACATCAATACCAAAACTATACACAAAGCGGTCATACCGCCTCACCCCAATATAAGCGGGTGGAGGTGAAGTCCCACAATATCATAATCCCTACACAAAGCGGTCATGCCTCCTCACCCCAATATATATATATATATATATATATATAGTTTTTTAATTCTGGTGGAGGTGTATCACAATCACAATCTCTATACCATAATCTCCACACAAAGCGGTCATGCCGCCTCACCCCAATGTATGCAGGTGGAGGTGTGTCACAATCACACTCTTTACACAACTTGGCATAATAGCTTTCACATAAATCACGACTCGAAATTATAACATGTAGATACATAATCCATAGTTTGGGACACTTCCTCAATTTATAATGCAATATGATAAGAGCATTTGAAACACGAATTGAACATATATCTTCATCACAAAACTTATCGGAATACTCCATTGATAATCAACATCTTAGAACTTACAAGGATATTGGCAATTCCAATTCTTAAAGAAGAGTTTAGCCAACATAACTCACTTAGGCTTCCTTACACTCTAAATGTTCTGGAATTCTTAGCAACTTCAATTTATTTTAGAAATATAACAAATTGAACCAAAATTAGGAAGATGATCATGGTTCTATCGCATTTGAGCATTTTATCAAACACAATGTGTGCATAAGGTTTCAAGGCACTTTTATCGAGAATTCCATCATCCCACAACCCAATATTTACCATGCCTAGTTCAACAATCTTCCTACACCCCTTGATATCACATGCATGTAAATAAACAACCCTCCTCCCTAGAAATTATCTTGCTAATTATCCAATTCTACACAAAATTCGAAAGTGAGGGTTAGGGTGTAGAATCTTACCTCTAGGATGAAGACCTAGTGAGTTTCCCTTCTTAATCCTCCAAAACTTGGGCAAGAATTGAAGAACACCTTCTCACTCTAGGGAACTTTCTCTCACTCTAAAATATCAGATTATAGTTCAAAAATGGCCCAAAATGTGTATTTAATGAAATAGGGTCGGTTTTAAAAACCCAAAAAATGGAGCTCCGAAACTGTTCTGTGGTCGCATATGCGACCGTATAATGGATATGCAGACCGCATATCAGTCGCATAATCGCTGACAAAAATGATCAAAATTTTGTCTGTGTATGCGGTCACTATGCGATCGCATAGCTGCTTCCAGAATGGCCCTCTCCTGCTTACTTCTGCGGCCATTATATGGCCCGCAAAGTGATTATGCGGTCGCATAATGGATCTCATAAACACGCTTTTCCGCCAAAAATTTTCCTTTACTTTTCGTGCATTATTCAACCCAAAAAGTCCGGGACCATGAAACATTATTTTCATTGCATATTTTACCGGGCTTTAAACTTAAGTACTTCGAAATTTTTCAGGGTGTTACATCTAACACTTGATAAACCTTGATAGTTGACCGGTCTAGCATAATTGCCAAGTGGTCTCCAAGGCATGGGAGCTATATTTCTGAACTGGTCTGCACCCAAAGGCTGATTCTGAGCAATTCTACGACCCCTCTCTTCTTCATAGATAATCTGTGCATCTCTAATAACTACTTCTTCAGCATCCCGTGCAACTTGTTCTCTTCGTTGGGTTGCCTCTCTTGTAGCCAAATCCACATTATCATCACCATTTCCAGCCATAGTTCCTTTGATTGAGGATCGCTCAATCTTTTCTAACGTCTTGGTGAGATTTCTTTCCTTCCTCAGCTGTCGCAGTTATTTTTCAATTTCAGGCTCGTATGGTGGAACTTCTTTCACAGAAGCTCGAGTCATGCACCAACCTAACTTGTAGCCTGTGCACAATCAAAGAACGCCAAACGTAAAAAGGAAAAAACAATTCTTGAATTAGCACTACAAACTATTTCAAACACTATTAATTGCCAATCCCCGGCTACAGCACCAAAATTTGACGAGCTCAAAACATACGTCTAAATTATGATTGCTAATCAAATATAGTATAGTATAATTTGGTATCCACAAGGATTGGATGTAAATAGCATTCTCGTAGTTTGTAGCTTGGTTGCTATTCAAGATTATCAACAATTGAGATTTATATGATTTCTAACTAAAATTAACTAAGAATCTAAAGTTATTGACTAATGACAATTGCAACAAGGAACAAGCAAAGAAGGTTATCAATGGGAGAAGATAGGGTTTTGATGGGATAGGAGGAGGATAATTATTTGGGATCTAACTCTAGATAATTCATTTTTAATTTTTAAGTGAGTCTCTCGAATTCACTCAATTATTAGTTCAAACGTTCAGCAAAAACTCCTCTCTATATTAAGTCTTAACCTCACAAGATAAACCAATTTAAGCACGTGAAGATATGCAAGAATGCGTAGTGAATTGGTCTTTAGGAAAACCTCTCTCGATTATCCTCCTAACTAGGTTTAATCAATGAATGAACTAGCCTCTCTCGATTACTAAGAAGAATTAATGAACTCAACCAACAATATCATGCAAAGATATCACAAGTTATGCCTCTCTCAATTACATGAACAAGTGAATATAGATGCAACAATTAAATCATCCAAAAATACTTCAATACATAAAACTAGAGTTATAATCCACAAATAATCATCAAAAGACCAAATCCATCAAACCCTAAAGATAACTACTCCATAAATATGGAGCAATTCATCACAAATAAAGTTAAAGTAGAGGAAAACATAAATTCAATCCAAACTCATGTCTTGAGTGAGGAAGGAATGATGAAATCCTTGTACTCGGGTTCTTCCAACTCCTCCTTAGCCTCCTTAGGTCTAATATGTGTTAAAAGTCCACAAAATAATATTTTTCCATGTATTTATAGCAAGTAGGGTCGGGCCAAGACGAAATCACATTCTCCTAGCTGAAATAGGAAAATTACCCTGTAAAGATTTCATGGGCGCGCTGCATAGGGCGACGCGCCATACGAGGCATTAGTGGGAAATTCAGAGAGTTGATTTCTGACAGACAGCATAAAAATGGGCAGCCACTGCGCCACACGCGCCGCGGCAATGGGAATTTCTCAGAGTACGGATTTTTCTTGCGTTTTGACATCCATACTTGGTCCTCGACCCTCGAACACGATCCCGGTTTAATCCCTTGGGCTTTTACTCAGACTTCTAAGCTTCAAATCACTCAAATTTATTCCATAACATCTACATAACTCGGAATCACTCCTACAAGGCATAAAACACACAATAAGTGCAAAATATTATCAATAAAGCTCAAAACGAATGAAGTGCAGTAAATTAGAGTGCAATAAGTTACTAAAATATGAGATTATAGCCTACCATAAGTGGCTTTTAGACCATTATGGTATTGTTTGGTATCATGCCTCATTATATACATGTTTCTAAACTTCATTATTTGAGTTCTGATTCATATTAGAAATTGTATCTAGGCTATGTGCTATTTATTTGAGACAGGATAGGGCTATTCTTGTTGTTTCTCAGCTATTTGCCTTAATTGTACACAACTCTCAGTTATGATGCTATATTTGTGTATGCTATATTTGTCTTAGTACTTTCTTATTTGATTCCTCACATGTTGTTGATGCCTCATATGTGTAACACTATTGAATTGAGTACTGTGAGATGTGGTTAACTGAGAATTGAGCGGTTGGTGATTGTGCTTAGACCGTAGAGCCGATTTGATATTGAATATTAGGTTACGCATACTCCAATCTCATATTGGGCGATGTTTTACTTATTTGGGGCGACGCGTGCACTAGGCCCCACTATTGTTCTATGTGATTATGATTAGCGCTTGGGCAGGATCCGCCCCTACAGAGTCTGACATGCCAGCAGTGGGCGCAGGCATAGTGTTTTACATACGTGCTTTGGTAAGGGCATTTATACCAGGCACCCGTACAATGCTAGGTGTTGATGTTGAGGGCTTTGTGTCATGCACCATGAACATGCTAAGTGTGGTATTCTTGATGGCTTCACCATGTTGATATTGAGTTGACATGTATACTTGACAAGTAGGCATAGAGATGTATTTCCCCCATGCTAGCTGGTAAATGAAATGTTCTTAACTATGTTAGGCTTTAACTGTTATACTTGGAAAGCATGTCTAATTTTCCGTAATTATGAACGAGTTGAACATGATTTCAATGAGTTATTTACTTATACTATTTCCTATATATCCTGAGTTCTCATTGGTTCTTGATATTGGTCTCTGACTATTTCTTTTGAGTTTGCCACTGCTTTTAGCCCAAAGTTAAGTTTGTTACTTATTGACTACATGAGGTCGATTGTACTCATACTACACTCTGAACTTCGTGCGCAGATCCAGGTACTTTCGTACGTTTGTGATTGCTAGAGTTGTGTTGATACGGGCATTTTGGGAGACTACGAGGTAGTTATTATGTCGTTTTAGACCTTGAAGTTCTCTTTCATTATTTCTATTATTACTGTTCTACTAGTCAAACAGTTGTATTGAGTATTTGGTCTTGTATTTTGATGTTCAGTAGTGCTCATGTACTCGTTAACACAAAATCATTGGGATGGTTGTAGCAGTATTGTTGTTTTTTTCATCAGTTGTTTCATGATATTTTCGTTGTTGAGTTTAATAAATCATGTTTATTCACATTCGTCGTTATTGCGTGATTGTTGGCTTGCCTAGAAAGTAGTGTTAGGTGCCATCGCGGCTCCGATGGGAGTTGGGTCGTGGCAATCCAACATGTAATTCATCGTCCAAATAATTATCATGTCCAATTAAGCATAAAAAACCAAATCATAGTCCTCGACATGTGGCAAGGAAACTCAAGTAGCCATACAAATTTAAGACATAACACAATAATAATATGTACGGATGTGTGTTCATANGGGTTCTTCCAACTCCTCCTTAGCCTCCTTAGGTCTAATATGTGTTAAAAGTCCACAAAATAATATTTTTTTATGTATTTATAGCAAGTAGGGTCGGGCCAAGACGAAATCACATTCTCCTAGCTGAAATAGGAAAATTACCCTGTAAAGATTTCATGGGCGCGCTGCATAGGGCGACGCGCCATACGAGGCATTAGTGGGAAATTCAGAGAGTTGATTTCTGACAGACAGCATAAAAATGGGCAGCCACTGCGCCACACGCGCCGCGGCAATGGGAATTTCTCAGAGTACGGATTTTTCTTGCGTTTTGACATCCATACTTGGTCCTCGACCCTCGAACACGATCCCGGTTTAATCCCTTGGGCTTTTACTCAGACTTCTAAGCTTCAAATCACTCAAATTTATTCCATAACATCTACATAACTCGGAATCACTCCTACAAGGCATAAAACACACAATAAGTGCAAAATATTATCAATAAAGCTCAAAACGAATGAAGTGCAGTAAATTAGAGTGCAATAAGTTACTAAAATATGAGATTATAGCCTACCATAAGTGGCTTTTAGACCATTATGGTATTGTTTGGTATCATGCCTCATTATATACATGTTTCTAAACTTCATTATTTGAGTTCTGATTCATATTAGAAATTGTATCTAGGCTATGTGCTATTTATTTGAGACAGGATAGGGCTATTCTTGTTGTTTCTCAGCTATTTGCCTTAATTGTACACAACTCTCAGTTATGATGCTATATTTGTGTATGCTATATTTGTCTTAGTACTTTCTTATTTGATTCCTCACATGTTGTTGATGCCTCATATGTGTAACACTATTGAATTGAGTACTGTGAGATGTGGTTAACTGAGAATTGAGCGGTTGGTGATTGTGCTTAGACCGTAGAGCCGATTTGATATTGAATATTAGGTTACGCATACTCCAATCTCATATTGGGCGATGTTTTACTTATTTGGGGCGACGCGTGCACTAGGCCCCACTATTGTTCTATGTGATTATGATTAGCGCTTGGGCAGGATCCGCCCCTACAGAGTCTGACATGCCAGCAGTGGGCGCAGGCATAGTGTTTTACATACGTGCTTTGGTAAGGGCATTTATACCAGGCACCCGTACAATGCTAGGTGTTGATGTTGAGGGCTTTGTGTCATGCACCATGAACATGCTAAGTGTGGTATTCTTGATGGCTTCACCATGTTGATATTGAGTTGACATGTATACTTGACAAGTAGGCATAGATATGTATTTCCCCCATGCTAGCTGGTAAATGAAATGTTCTTAACTATGTTAGGCTTTAACTGTTATACTTGGAAAGCATGTCTAATTTTCCGTAATTATGAACGAGTTGAACATGATTTCAATGAGTTATTTACTTATACTATTTCCTATATATCCTGAGTTCTCATTGGTTCTTGATATTGGTCTCTGACTATTTCTTTTGAGTTTGCCACTGCTTTTAGCCCAAAGTTAAGTTTGTTACTTATTGACTACATGAGGTCGATTGTACTCATACTACACTCTGAACTTCGTGCGCAGATCCAGGTACTTTCGTACGTTTGTGATTGCTAGAGTTGTGTTGATACGGGCATTTTGGGAGACTACGAGGTAGTTATTATGTCGTTTTAGACCTTGAAGTTCTCTTTCATTATTTCTATTATTACTGTTCTACTAGTCAAACAGTTGTATTGAGTATTTGGTCTTGTATTTTGATGTTCAGTAGTGCTCATGTACTCGTTAACACAAAATCATTGGGATGGTTGTAGCAGTATTGTTGTTTTTTTCATCAGTTGTTTCATGATATTTTCGTTGTTGAGTTTAATAAATCATGTTTATTCACATTCGTCGTTATTGCGTGATTGTTGGCTTGCCTAGAAAGTAGTGTTAGGTGCCATCGCGGCTCCGATGGGAGTTGGGTCGTGGCAATCCAACATGTAATTCATCGTCCAAATAATTATCATGTCCAATTAAGCATAAAAAACCAAATCATAGTCCTCGACATGTGGCAAGGAAACTCAAGTAGCCATACAAATTTAAGACATAACACAATAATAATATGTACGGATGTGTGTTCATAATATACATTTGACTACGTTTATATCTAGTCTAACAACGATCTCGAGAATAGTTCATGATGCTCAAGTTAAGGTATTATTAACCTCAACATTTAATACTAGCATGGCTATTAGTGCTCACATAGTCAATCAATCGAGTAAACCATCGAACACTTAGATCACATAACCAAACAAGGCATAAAGTAATTTAGCATATACTCCCGAGCATGAATAACTATGGCACATGCATATATGCTCTTCACCTTCCATATACATCACCCTGCATGTAGCAAACATTTCCTCAACCTAATATTAGGCAAGATACTTATCTCATCTGGGCTAGTCCAAAGCTCTGAAATCTATGTTTCTTGAGAAATCATCTCTAACCAGCTCAAATATAGGCAAACACTAACCAAGAAAATCAAACAATCTATAGGAATCGATCACAATCCATAAAGCTTCGATCATTGAGGAATTTTCAAAAAGTCAATCAAAGTTAACTCGGCCCCGCATTCCCAAAATTCGAAGCCAATACCAAATCTTGATAACCCATAACCTACCTAGTCCAATATGTAATTAATTTCCAAATCAAGTTCAAATTGGTGATAAAATTCTCAAAATACACTCTCTTAAAGTATAGTCAAAACCCCCAAATTTTATCTAACCATTTCATATTTTGGGTGTTAATAATCCATATAGATTCTTGATATATAATCACAAATTAGGTAGGAATCACTTACCCTCTTGTCTTGTATGAAAATCTCCTAGAAATATTATCCCTCTCCAAGTTTAGGGTTTAAAATATGAGAGAATGAGCTAAAATCCTAAAATTTCAATTAATCACCCAGCTGCAGATGTCGCATTTGCGACCAATGATTTGCAATTGCGGAGTTCCCAATTGAGTCGACATGCTCGCAATTACGGAGTTCGCAATTGCGACCACATGTTCGCTATTGCTACCAAGGTTTGCAATTGCAATTAGAAGTTCACAAATGCAAAGTTTGCAATTTCATTCAAAAGCTCACAATGGCGAAGTAGTAGTACCAGCAATCCCAAACTCAACCGAAATGGTCTCAAATCACACCGAAACTAATTCAAAACCTTCCGGACACAAACCATATATGCATATCAATCATAAAACACGCTATAAACCTGCTCGCACACTCAAAATACCGAAAATATGTCTCTTGACACGATGTTGATCGTCGTCAAACTCCAAATTCTTAACTTAATTAGTCTCTCAACCAATGACCCAAAATACAATCGAGCCCCTCGGGACCCCGTCCATAACGACAAGTACAAATGCCTTATTATAACTTTTCCAAAGTCTCAAATTATGAATAACAACATCAAAACCAGGAATCGAAGATTGAATCCATCTCTTAACTTTCAAACATTCAAATTTTACTGAATGTGTTAGAATCACACTTAGATATTTCGGATAATAACCAAACTTTGCATACAAGTTCATATCTTCCATTAGGACCTATCCAAGGTCTCAAAACCATAATAGGAGTCTGATAACACCGAAGTTAACTTGTAGTCAAACTTATGAACTCTTTAATTCTTCAAATTGCTAACTTTCGACAATAAAGCCAAAATCTTGTAGGAACATCCAAATTCAAATCTGAACATACTCCCAAAACCACCATACGAATATATTGAAACCATCAAATCTCAATTTCAAGGTCGTGTATTCAAAAGTCAAATCTTGGTCAACTCTTCCAACTTAAGGCTTCCTAACTGAGAATTGCTCTATCAAATCAATCCCGAACCTTGTGAATATCAAAATCAACCATATATGCAAGTCATAATACATCATATGAAACTACTCAAAATCTCAAACTGCCAACGAAAATTGAACAGTTCAAAACGACCGGTCGAGCCATTACACTATGTCATTTGGCACATGGCATAGATCTTGAGCTAATGGAGCGGGCTCGTTATTTGAAGTAAAATAAGACGGACTAGCCAATTAAATTGGACACTCAATTAAATCCATATATATTGGATTGAAGCGATAAATTAAATTATATTAACCCATAATATTTGCTTGAGCTAATTCATAAGAATTTAAAATAGGACCCAAATTAATTCATGCTTTTAAGTCCAATAAAATTTCAATTTCTCCTGCTTAAAGGCTTGTTCCTATATAGGCTTGTAAGATTTTAAAGACAAGACTTGAAGTACTAGTATAGACAAGTATATTTTTTTTGTTTTTTTGTTTGATATTTAATCTTGACTCCTCATGATTAGCCCTTCCTATTTTGAAAATTTTATTCTCAATAGATAATAACGTTTTGTTATTTTAATTGACTAACGTACCATTTATTGATAAAATGTTGGAGTCTTCTTTTGTAATGCACCAGCCCAACAACTTTAGAATTGTGTCTCGTTCCTTATACAATACCAAAGAAATTCCCTTTCCACTTGAAACTTGAGAAAATTAGCTATCTTTTTTTTTAAAACAATTTCCAGCTACTCTTCTTGTAGGACCTCATTTTTCTTGTCTAAAACTTTTAGGGTTTTTCAGATTCTCAAACATAAAGTTTGGATCTTCGTAAAGAGTGATGGCTCAAGTTTAAAGCCTCTCAAAATTTCCTAATGATTCAAGGCGTTAAAGTGCGCTAACGAGTGTTTGATTATTATTTTGCGTGCCAAGAATAACTACATGCGAGTATATTGTTATACATATATAAAGGTTTAAAAGTGATTCGGGCTAGAAACATAGCAAGATAACCCAAGGAATTGAGTTGGGAATCAAAATACTGAAAAATAGACCAGGGGTACGACGCTAGGGGAGCTTGTATGGTGACCCCTTGAGATGCCCAAACCCTTCAAGCCTAAATGGGAGACATCATGAGTACTGTTACACCCTATAATTTTGTGCATAAAAGTGCGTCGTAAGCAAACTAATGTAGGATCAAAAATGAGATCATCTTTGAAAGTAAGTTAATCATGTTACCTCGGAGGTTACAATTATTAAAGATCATGAACAACAAGTACAAAGAGGGTGGGAAGGTTCAGAAGTTAAAGGAATTGAAGAAAATAATTCTTCGTCGAAATCGACAAGTTAGGAATGTTATAACATGTAATTTTGGGATGAGACTAAGGTGATTAACATGATAAGGAGGTTATATTATGAGTAATGTTAGTCGTATTATAGTCGTGTATTATGTTTTGAAGTCAAGCGAGTCTTGGAACAAAAGTCGATAAAAGTCATCACAAGTTACGTTCATAAGTTTTACTGAAATTTGGGTCCAATATAACTGCGATTTTATCCCAATATACTTAGATTTACTGGGTGTTCTGCCCATTAAGTAGAAGATATATGAGTCTATTTTCTAACGCATTAAACCGTTTATCAATACAACATCGGAGTAGAGAGATATATGCATTTTTGCGAGACTGCGCAAGGTGCTAGGTGACAAGTGGGTGTGTCACCTAATTGCTTAAATGAGAGTCCAAAAATGGGCCAATTCGGGTCGTCCAAAGAGGACTTTGAAAGTCCTACTTCCTTCATATACTTAGACTGATGATAGGGCATAATAACCAGACATAAGATCTGCAAAATCCTTCCAAATAGTGACCACAAACCCTAATTAATTTTCTCTCTGTTTCAAGTTTTAATTGGAGGAAAAAGCTAGAGTTTGAAGAACCAAGATAGGAGCTGAGTTATCCAACAAATAAGGTAACTTTACTTCTCTCTTTCATCCATTATTTCTGCTTAAATGCATGGTAAGTTGTTCTATATTTGTAAGAACTCACGGGACGGTGATCGGAAGCCGTGAGTTCGAGTTATTCACTTGTAGCAGACTATTTTGTGGACTGTTTTATGCTGCTATTGTATTGCGTGTTTTACTCCTTTTTTGTAGAGTTTTGGAGTAGGAAGGGTGTGGATAAATACCACATAAATGCACGGTGGTGGGCTTGTCATCCGTCATAACATTTTCGGTCTGTTTGACACCACTACGGTGATCGTTTTGTATATGAAGAGATTGGGGTATGTTCGGCTGTTTTGTAATATTTTGTGGTGTATATAAGGTTGAAAAATAATGTATATATGTTGTTATTGTTGTGTTCTTGTGTTGTTGGTGTTATATTGAATTTGGAGGAAGTAAGAATTATAGGGAAGATGCTACCCGTTTTAATACAAAATAAGCTAGTTGTTCGTTGTGCGATAGTTGTACCTTTCGTAACTTAATGATAGTATTATTATCATTGTTATAGATTAAGGTGCGAAGAGGCGAATTCAACTTGGTGATTGGAAAAATTGTGATAAGGTATATTAAGGCTAATCCCTTTCTTCATTATGGCATGATCTCGTAACTACATGTGTTTGATAACGAGGCATAAAGAGAAGTTCATACTCCCGAATATATATACATTATCCTAGTCTCATAAGTTACAGTATTCTCCCTTATCGGGACTTTCTATTTAGTTAAGTATTCTCTTCGTCCAGTCAAGAGAGCAGAGGGTCTATATATATATATATATATATTACAGTATTTTCACCTCCATCGAGCTATAATCGGTGGGTAGGCCCCTATTGGGCAACCTCTGATCAGATGGTAAGTTATATACCGAGCCTACTATGGCCGAGCGCCAATGAGCGAGCCCAGCTTGGCCGAGGTACAGAGCCTAGTATGGTTGAGCACCTATGAGCGAGCCTACTATGGCAGAGCAGTTACGCGTTTTTGAGCTTTATAGGGCCAGACATCTATTTTATTTACAATATTGAGAGAGTTGAGTCAGTGTCAGCAAGCAAGTATATCTCCAGATCATCTTTTACTCCCATCTACTTTCAGTTATTATATTACCTTGCATACTAGGTATGCTATTTCATACTGACATCCCTTTTTTTGGAGAAGCTGCATTTCATGCGTGCAGGTTCAGATAGACAGACGGGTAGGCCTCCTCAGTAGGCATTGCCCGAGTTCAGCTTTATCGGTAATCTCCACGCCCTTCGGAGTTGCCAGGTCTAGAGTTTTGTGTACATCTTTTGTATATATCAATATAGGTTATGGGTAGATCGGGGCCCTGTTCCGATCACAGTACATCCATCAGTAGAGGCTTGTAGACATATTCTGTCAGTTAGTGCTGTATTTCGAGCTTGTAGGCCTTGTATGTATATTTTGTTGGTTTGTCAACTATAGTAGTTGTGACGGCCTTGTCAGCCCAGCTTTATATTGATGTTTNTGCCCATTAAGTAGAAGATATATGAGTCTATTTTCTAACGCATTAAACCGTTTGTCAATACAACATCGGAGTAGAGAGATATATGCATTTTTGCGAGACTGCGCAAGGTGCTAGGTGACAAGTGGGTGTGTCACCTAATTGCTTAAATGAGAGTCCAAAAATGGGCCAATTCGGGTCGTCCAAAGAGGACTTTGAAAGTCCTACTTCCTTCATATACTTAGACTGATGATAGGGCATAATAACCAGACATAAGATCTGCAAAATCCTTCCAAATAGTGACCACAAACCCTAATTAATTTTCTCTC
>AWOL01S0284159.1:0-20144 GCA_000715115.1 Nicotiana otophora
GTACCAGAAATAACTCAGAGATATATTGCTCAACTCGTTCACAGTTCCGAAAAATAGGCAATTTTTGAGTATATCAGTGAAAACCCAAATCTTTTACTGAAATCACCAAAATATGAGTAAATCTAAAAAACTATGATTTTTCCCAAAACTTTTAACAACAGGTAAGATGTTTCATTATCAAATGGTGTGAGGAAAGTATATCTCTATGCCTACATATCAATGTGTATGTGAAGTCATGAATGACGCAATACCGTGCAGCATGAGGAAAATGCATCTATATGCATGTATGTCATATGTGCATGTCGAATGCAATGCAACACAATGATAAAATCATATGCATACTCTCAGAGTATCAATTCACTCAGTCCTCCCAGTCACTCAGCCCTCACAGTCACTCGGCTCTCACAATCACTCGGTCCTCATGGTCACTCACTCATCCCAATCACTTGACACTCGCTCTCGGCACTCGCACTCAGTAGGTACCTGCGCTCACTGTGGGTGTGCTGACTCCGGAGGGACATATCCAACCCAAGCGCTATAATAAGCAAATCATGGCATGAATCAGTAAAGTATGTTGTGGCACGCAACCTGATCCCATAAATATCACTCACAAACAGACCCTTGGCCTCACTCAATCATCAATCTCTCCAGTCTCTCGGGCTCACAATGTCATGAAAATCAGCCCAAAAATGATGATATGATGTATCAATAAATAGCAACAGAGACTGAGATATGATATACAAATGAATGAGTATGACTGAGTATGTAACTGCAACTTAAGACAAATAACTCCACAGTAGATATGACCTCAGTGGGGCCCAACAAAACAAGCATATAGCCTAAACATGGTTTCTAACATGGATCACATCTCAATTACTCTAACACTTGGAAATCTCATGGATATATACAAGATTAGGTAACTACACAGTATCACATAAACAACCAAGACATAATTCACACGGTGCACGCCCACACGCCCATCACTACACTCAACACCATATACGTATCACGTATTTTTCAGGGGTTCATACCCTCAGCACCAATTTTAAAAGTGTTACTTACCTCAAACAAGTTGAATCCAATACCAAACAAGCCAAACAGTACTCTAGAAACACCATTACGTGCCTACCGACCTCCGAACGACTCAAAACTAGTCAAAAGCAACTCAAATACATCAAATCATGCATAAGGAAACAATTCCAAATGATAAAGGTCGAATCTTTAATCAAAAGCCCAAAGTCAACCAAAAATTCAAACCCGAGCTCGCACCTCGGAACCCGACAAAACTCACAAAATCCAACAACTCATTCAATTACGAGTCCAACCATACTAGTTTCACTCAAATCCGACTCCGAATTGATGTTCAAAACTCAAATTTTCACTTTATGAAACTCTAGACAAAAATCCCCAATTTCTCTTGAAATCATCAAGCAAATGCCAAAAACGAGGATAGATTCATGAAATATAATCAAAACCAAGTAAAAACCACTTACCCCAATCCATATGGTGAAAATCCTCTCAAAAATCACCCAAATCCGAGTTTTCTAGCTCCAAAAGTGTTGAATTGAGCTTATAAGCAAAACTGCCCAATTAACACACTAATGTGGTCGCTAAAAGTCCAAGTCAGGTCGCTAAAGGTACCAAATCTGGTCACTAGAAGTGCGCACCAGAATTTGCTTACACCAGCAATTTATTTTTCACTTAAAAGACGATAACTCCCTCATACGAACTCGAAATTCAACGATTCTTGCTCCTATGAGTCACAAATAATAAAACAAACCTAATCGTTTAGTCGAAACTCAATTCGAAACTCATTTTCTCAATGAGATACCAACTTCGCTCGTTAAATAATTAACTCATGCTTCGTAGTAAAAACCCAATCGTGACTTAATAAAATTAGACCAAAACTTCCAAATCGTTCCTATAAATCATTATCAAACTCCCGAAAGTCTCGAAATCGAATTCCGTTCTCTAGAACTAAAAATAGACCTTTGGATCATATATGTTTATGCTCAAAACAATGCCAAAACACCAAACACGTTAAAAACCCATCTGAAACTCACTTGACCCCTTCGGGACCCCGTCCAAATATACCAACAAGTCCCATAACATAACACGGACTTACTCGAGGCCTGAAATCACGCATAACAACATCAAAACGACGAATCACACCTCAATTCAAACTTAATAAACTTTAAATTTTCAACTTCAAAATCTCGTGCCGAAACATATCAAATCAATCCTGAATGAACCCAAATTTTACACACAAGTCTCAAATGACATAACAAGGCTATTTAAATTCCCGGAACCACAATCCGGACCCGATTTTATCAAAGTCAACTTCCGGTCAAACTTATGAACTTTTCAAACCTTCATATTTTCCAACTTTTGCCAATTAGCGCCGAAACCTTCTAGAAATATCCAAATGCAAATTCGGGAATACGCCCGAGTCCAAAATCACCATCCGGACCTAAGGGAATCACTTGAAAAACCAAGACCGACGATTCACACAAGTCGTAATGCATCATATGGAGCTACTCATGTGCTCAAACCATCGAGCAAAGTTCAAATGCTCAAAACGACTGGTCGGGTCATTAAATTCTCCCCCACTTAAACATATGTTCGTCCTCGAACGTGCTAAGAGTTGTTTCTAAGCCATCAAACCACCGTGTAACCTTACCATGCACATACCTGGGGGTGATCCCACGTCACCCTATTCCATATAAGCCTGACGACACAACCTAACTGAAGATTCTTATTTCAATCTTAGCCCATAAACCTTAGAATCCAATTTCCAACATCCAGAATTTCCTATAAGACCCGAATCGGGTATCTACACACTGTATAAGTTTGAACAAGCTGTATCAATCCATAACCATAACCCAAGACATAATCACATGATATACCACATAACTCAAATACTCATAGCAATAACTTTCGACCGCAATAGCTACTTGATAACCAACCCGACACTGGTAACAAACCTCATATCAACTAAAATCTTGTTATGAACCTTTGTACACTGCCAATGATGAAAGCAACACGCAGAAACTCTTAACCACTCATCAAATCAACAAGTCATAGAGCTCTCTCTCGTCCGACAGGAACCAAAGCCAAGTTCTAAACCGACTTCCGATATTATACTTCCAAACATACCGTAATCAAATCCGATAGTATCCATTCTAGGTCCAATGACCTTACCTCATCAAGCATAACTATTCCATTGACATGCCACACCAATACAACCTAAAGTCACAACCATGCAATCCGTGCACCAATAAGCAACAATCCAAATGTACTCAAACATGGAAAATGACTTAAATGAGAGAACCGTCCCGCAAGTTCAACAAGTACCACCACAACCGCAATGATATGAGCCCATCATACATAGTAGAATCAAGACACATGAATCTAACACAAAGGATCATATCCCAACATAACTTCACTGCAATGTGTGACCAAACACCGGTCCAGATGCAACACCTCAAGCCAGAATGCTCAAAATCAACAACTACATGCAATTCGACATCAAATACATAAAGCATATGATCATAACCATGGAGAGGAAAATACCACAATATACCACAGCCCGGAGAGAACATAACCAAGACGCAATCAACCATTCAACACCACAATAACCATCTCGCTCAAATTCCGCTACAAGGACCAAATAGAACCGCATCAGGGGTGCATATAACCAACAAATCACCACCCCTCGTAGTATAGAAGAGTAACACATAGAACACACCAGATACGAATGAGATCAACTCTAACCGAATGGCACAACCCTCAATAATAGCAGTACAAAGTCAACTAATTCGACCAGGTGTAGAATACACATCCTTATTAGGCCTACCAATGAGCCCCCAAATCAACCCTGGTCATCCACAAATAGATAATTAACCCTCCAAAATTCCACAATGACCTAACCATAACACATACTATCACTTGGCTAGCTTTGGACACATCTTCCCAGTCCACAACCACGAAACAACCTGCTTCTGAGAATTCCCAGTCTCCAAATCCATAGAACAAACCAATCACCATATTTGATCCCAACTTCATCGCCCGAATGTCTAATATATCTCTCATACACGATCATCCCACGAGGAATACTTCTATAATTCTTCCGTGCCACATAGAAAAATCTTAATATCAGCAGTCGATCAACCAGGCAAGTACCCAATAGCAATGAAGCATCCATAAGTCAAAACATAATGCACCTTCTAAAACGTGCACCCTTCTCAGGCAATACCAAGTAGTAATAACATTCATCTAGTCATCTGAAATCGTCCATGCTGTCAAAAAAGAAATCATGACCTTCCTTTCAAAACTGAACCGCGACCTTGCATATGCAAATCTCAATCCCACACAACACACTGCATCTATCATACCGTCCTATGAAAAGTACAAGAATGTCATAATCAACTCTGAGTCACAAGCAGAATACATACCCTGTCAGTCAGAAACCTTTCATTTGATCTCATCTAGGAGAAAATCACAATACGCAACATGCTCCTCACGCTAGTAGGAAATATCCACTCTGAACCGTGGTAGAAGTCATCGAGAACACTTTAGAATCCATTTGCACATAACCAAGCTATCAGAACCAAATCTCTCTAACTCAACCAAGCCACACAGGTCACCAAAACCCAAGAGCATTGCCAAAAAATACCTATAGAGACTCACCACATCATAAGTACCCAAAGAACCGATCATATCCATTATCGTGTTGATCCAACCTACTATCAAACTGTCCTATTTCTCCGAGTTCCTTCCGAATTACCCTCAAGGTGACACTTCTCCTCGCCAGAACGTACCACAACCGAGACACCCACTCTGAAGAGACCTTCTATGAATCTAAAGTCATTTCCTTCACCTTCATGATACTGAAATGTATAATCCATAATGATATAGAAATACCGCGAGTCTCGACACCATCCAATGTAAATCCCAGATTCTAGCCATATACAAATCTTGAAAATTCCCAATTGCTACATATAACTCCTGAATCTATTAGAACCTTTTCGAGAGTCATCCACTCTGCTCATATCTCAATTGCACCGCCTAAATGGGCCGAACGCCTTGTGCCCTATTAGCACAATGATACCCAAAGAAGTGATCCACACCTCTAAGCAACCAAGAAAATTTCTACTCCATGCGCACTACATCCTTCACGAATAACATCTAAATCATTCCATGATTCTCATATACCGATAAAGTGTAATAATCATGCATCCAGAAATTTCCTTGCTCAAGTCATCCTCTAAACCAGCATCTGCAAGTCATAATCGATTCACAAATATACCTCAAACCGAAACTAGTACAACACATAACCATGTAATCCACTTGTCGATAACAAACTCCCCCACTTGCCTCAGAGCCAAAGATTAAAATACTCAATAAATAACAATGCCCATACTCATTTACTGCCATAATCTCACACCGAAATTCTACTCAATCCTTCATAAGCTCATGTAACACAAACCATTTAATACCTTAAATCATCTGTAAATCTCGTATTTATCCTCGTGACAGCCAGTTCAACTATTACAACTGATCCAAACTCAAATCGCACAAATATAACTCACTGGTAGAAAAGAAAGCTTCCACACAACATCATAAGGATCACACATCCATAGATTACACCGCAGGTGATAATCCACCTGCTTAGCCTGAAACTGACATCTCTTTATACCCTTTCATAGCCACAACTACTACGTAATCACCTAATCTTCCTGTGTCTGAACTCATCAACAAGCCCTACGAATCTACTTCGCTCCACAAATAAACAACATGAATGATCCTCTAATACACTCATAACTCGAGACTATACATCACATCAAGATAGAAATCAAATACCCAATAGTCCTTTCTACATCTCAAACAAACTCTTCTCGTCACATTCAAACCATCTGAACACATCTTCCAGTCACATCATACTCATCATATAGATATCTAACCACTCATCTAGCCACAAATTCTACTCATAGGGACACTACCGGACTTATAAGTCCAAAAGCATATACTCACACAACTGGAACTACCGAGCCTAAGTTGCGGTCTAAACCTGGCCTCCAATCCTCCAGACTGGCCCATCACCAAACACCGGAAACACATCGCATACCTCATCCATAGAATCACAAGTCGTTGATGCATAGCTGATACCAAGCGCTCACATACGCATACATGTGAGTGGAAGAAATTCAAAGAGATACTCTTCAAGCTGAATCAATGTCGCACAATAAGGAAAGAAAGATGGGATGTTTATCCTAAATGCCATGTAGCCTCTCAAAGATAGGCTTGGACGTCATCACACTGATCCGCACGACTCTACTAGACACTTGCTCATGACTCGTAGAACCTATGAACCTAGAGCTCTAATACCAACTTGTCACGATCCAAAATCCAACTAGTCATGATGACACCTAACCCAACCTACTAGATAAGCTAATTTAACAAAAATCAAATACCAATGATATAAACTGAGAGAAATAAAGTTAATATTACTAAACTTCTATACAAAGAATTCCCAAGGACTGGTAGTACAAATCATGAGCTTCTAAAATTTAAAGTTTACAAACATAGTATGAAATAAATACATCATATCTTTGAAATATACATGAACAGATTAACAATTCTAAAGCTACCAAGAATAAGAGGCAGCAATGACCGGAACGCAGGTACATCTTCAATGCCAGCTCCCTCCATACACAACGACATCAACATCCAAAATCTACATGCAAGGTGCAGAAATGTAGTATGAGTACAACCGACCCCATGTACTCAATAAGTAACAAACCTAACCTTAGGTTGAAAGTAGTGACGAGCTGGGACAAAGTTCTGAGTATGACATCAATAGCCAACCACAACTCATAATAATATAATAAAAGTGGTACAAGAAATAACTCAAATATATAATGCTCAGCTCGTTCACGATTCCAGAAAATAGGCATGATTTTCGAGTATATCAGTGAGAACCCAAATCTTTTACTGAAATCACGAAAATATAAGTAAATCTGAAAAACTATGATTTTCGCATAATTTTCAACAACATGTTAGATGTTTCATTATCAAATGGCATGAGGAAAGTATATCTATATGCCTACATGTCAATGTGTATGTGAAGTCATGAATGATGCAATACCGTACAACATGAGAAAAATGCATCTCTATGCATGTATGTCAAGCGTGCATGTCGAATGCAATGCAACACAGTGATAAAACCATATGCATACTCTTAGAGTATCAATTCACTTAGTCCTCGTAGTCACTCAGTCCTCGTAGTCACTCAGTCATCCCAATTACTCGGCACTCACTCTCGACACACGCGCTCGGCACTCGCACTCAATAGGTACCTGCGCTCATTGTGGGTGTGCAGACTCCGGAGGTGCAGATCTAGCCCAAGCGCTATAATAAGCCAATCATGGCATGAATAAATAAAGCCTGTTGTAGCGTGCAATCCGATCCCATAAATATCACCCACAAACAGGCCCTCGACCTCACTCAGTCATTAATCTCTCCAGTCTATCGGGCTCACAATATCATAAAAATCAATCCAAAAATGATGATATGATGTATCAATAAATAGCAACTAAGACTGAGATATGATATGCAAATGAATGAGTATGACTGAGTATGTAACTGCAATTTAAGTAAATAACTCCACAGCCGATATGACCTCAGTGAGTCCCAACAGAATAAGCATATAGCCTAAACATGGTTCCTAACATGGATCACAGCTCAATTACTCTAACACGTGGAAATTTCATGGATAAAGACAAGATTAGGTAGCTACACAATACCACGTAAACAACCGATTCATAATGCACACGGTGCACACCTACACGCCCATCACCTAGCATGTGCGTCCCCTCAACAACAAACACATATCATGTATTTTCAGGAGTTCATACCCTCAACACCAAGTTTAGAAATGTTACATACCTCAAACAAGACAAATCCAATACTGCGCAAGCCAAACAATACTCTAGAAATGCCATCCCATGCGTACCGACCTCTGAACGGCTCAAAACTAGCCAAAAGCAACTGAAATACTTCAAATAATGCCTAAGGAAATAATTCCAAATGATAAAGGTCGAATCTTTAATCAAAAGTCCAAACTCAACATAAAGTCAAACTCGGACTTGCACCTCGGAACTTGACAAAACTCAACAACTCCGACAGCCTATTCAATTACGAGTCCAACCATACTAGTTTCACTCAAATCCGACTCTGAATCGATGTTCAAAATTCAAAAATTCACTTTATGAAACTTTAGACAAAAACCCCCAATTTCTCTTTTGAAATCATCAACCAAATGCTAAAAACGAGGATAGATTCATGAAATATAATCAAAACCGAGTGGAGAACACTTACCCCAATCCATATGGTGAAAATTCTCTCAAAAATCACCCAAAATCCGAGTTCCCTAGCTCTAAAAATATTGAAATGAGCTTATAAAAAACTACCTAATAAAAACACTAATGGGGTCGCCAAAAGTCCAAATCTGGTCACTAAAGGTACCAAATCTGGTCACTAAAGGTACGCACAAGAACTTGCTTGCACCAGCAATTGTTTTTCACTAAAAAGACTCTAAATCCCTCATACAAACTCAGAATTCGACGATTCTTGCTCGTATGAGTCAAAAATAGTAATAGGAACCTCGTTCAGTCGAAACTCAATACGGAGCTCATTTGCTCAATGCGATACCAACTTTGCTCGTTAAATAATTAACTTATGTTTCGCAATAAAAACTCAATCGCGACTTAATAAAATTAGACCAAACATTCCACATCATTCTTATAAATTATTATCAAATTCCCGGAAATCTCGAAATCGAGTTCCGATCTCCAGAATTAAAAGTGGACCTTTGGATCATTATATGCTTATGCTCAAAACAATGCCAAAATAAGAAACACGTTAAAAACCCATCCGAAACTCACCCGAGCCCCTCGGGACTCCATCCAAATATACCAACAAGTCTCATAACATAACATGAACCTACTCGAGACCTCAAATCAAGCATAACAACATCAAAACGATGAATCGCACCTCAATTCAAACTTAATGAACTTTAAATTTTTAACTTCCAAATCTCATGCCGAAACATATCAAATCAGTCTGGAATGAACCCAAATTTTGCACACTGATCTATGCGACCGCAGAACTGATCTATGGACTTCAGATCTACCTCAAAGTGAAGCAGAGAAATGAGAAAATTTTGGAAGTTATTTTGCGATCAATTATGCGATCGCATAATCGTTTCGCGCGCCGCACATCTATCGCAGAACCAACATGAGGAATTTTAGAAGAAGGTTTTGCGGTCTATTAGGTGACCGTAGAATTGATATCGGGACCACAGACC
This sequence comes from Nicotiana otophora, assembly GCA_000715115.1. Classification (NCBI taxonomy): domain Eukaryota; kingdom Viridiplantae; phylum Streptophyta; class Magnoliopsida; order Solanales; family Solanaceae; genus Nicotiana; species Nicotiana otophora. Next base: position 9,368 of record AWOL01S0284159.1, read on the forward strand.
TGTCGCATACCTGCACGGAAGTGTCCAGTTCTGGAGGACCATTATACGGTCCATTTTGTGGACCGCAAAAGTGTTATGCGGTTGCATATACGATCGCAGATCTGCATCGGAGATTCATTTTTTTAATTTTATAACCGAGCCTAATTTGTTTTAGTTAGCCATAGGGGTCAGTTTTTAGGGATTATCTCATATTTTAGAGAGAGGAGAGAGCTATTTTAGAGAGAAAAAGGGGAGGATTCAAGGATTTCACTACTCAACTTGGATTAAGCGTTGAAATTTCATCAAAGGAACTTGCTAGGGTTTCTAAAAGGTAAGAATTTCTTCCCCCAATTCTCCAATTTTGAATTATGGGTTGATTATAGGTCATGAGAGTAGACATATCACATGAATGAGCTAATAGGGATTGTGGGGAAGTTGTTGGACAATCTTGGGTGGTTTTGTTGTTGAATTGGTTGAGTAAAGGTTGGGTTGTCATTGTAGAAGCCCTTGCCATACGAATACCTCTAATCTTGTTTGTAATTCTCCCCTCTTCTATATATTGGCAGTGTTAGGAGTGTCGGGACGTTATTGTTACACCACAAAAAGCTCTTTCAAGATATGAAGGCTAAACTCTTCTTCTACTATCGGAATTCCCGTATTCTTACAAGACTAAATCGTGTGTAGTTGAACTTGAAACACTATTGAGGTGGGATATTTAAGCTAGTAAATTGATTCTAAAATTGCATATCTTGTCCAAAGCCTTGTGTGTTAATAATTTTCTATTTTGACTTAATTATGTTATACCCTTTTTGGGAAGAAAATTTTGTAACAAATCAATGTGATCAAATTCTTATTTCTCATCTGATGAAATATTAGGAATTTATACTTGTTAAGGCCAAAGGTGCCAAATGATTGATTTGAAAAGAAATCTTTTGTGCAAACTATTATCGCTTTGGGAATCCGAAGTGTGGCATTGTGAATACACCTCCACCCGCACATATTGGGGTGAGGCGGCGGGGCCGCTTTGTGTAGAGATTGTGATTGTGAATACACCTTCACCCGCTCACATTGGGGTGAGGCGGCAGGGCTGCTTTGTGTAGAGATTGTGATTGCAAGTACATCCACCTGCACACATTGGAGTGAGGCGGTAGGGTTGCTTTGTGTAGAGATAGTGGTATTGTGATTACACCTCCACCCGCATGCATTGGGGTGAGGCGGTAGGGCCGCTTTGTGTAGAGATTGTGGCATTATGGTAGAGGTCATATAGAGGATTCCCAACGTGAAATTTATAAATGTTATTGAAAGCTTTAAATTAATTTGCTATGGGTTTTAATGGCTATTTAAGCTCTTTTATTGCTTCCATGATTCATCACATTCATGTTGCACTTCCAATCCTTGAAGGGGGTGTTTGGTTTTCATACTAGTACTATTTGACGTGTACTAATGCCCCTTTTTCCGGGAGCGCTGAATCTTTAATGGATGCAAGTGGTTCCTCAGCATGCGGCTTTGATCAGTGATAGTGGTGCACCCTCTTCCCAACTGACTTGGTGTGCCACACTTCATTTTGGAGTAGTATATCTTTTGCTCCTTATGCATTTAGTTTTGAGGTATAACCGGGGCCCTATTGCCGGCACTATCATTGTACTCTTTTTTATATATTAGAGACTCCGTACACAAAATGTGGGTGGTATGTTGGTGTTGGGAAGGTCAATCTAGTGATGTTGTATTTGTACCACATGTTCCACTTCAAACCATAAAAGTGTTTGTATTTTGAGACTTAAAAATGATGTGACTAATGAAAATGAATTGATGTTGTTTGCATGTTATGCATGTGTGAGTTTGGATAGAAGGCATTGTATAGGCTTGCTTGGCCGGGTTATCTCGGTTGAGTACCGGTCGCTCTCCCCGAGGTCAGGGCATAACACGGAACCAAATCAATGCAAAAACTAATGTCCCTGTCAGGTGTCATGCCCATAAAATATATAGGTAACACCTTTGGAAACGCCTTCACAACCGATATCGAATCCATAGGAGGAACCTATGCACTAGAAGAATCCCGGATGTAAGCCAAATACGCCAAACATCACTTCTCAACCATACGTCAAGCCTTCAAATATTAAATTACCCTACTAGTGGAGTGACCAAGGGTCCCTCTCCACTCTAATCTAGGCAGCCCTGGCTTGACTGACGTCATAGTCTTGACATGACAATCCAAGATAGTATGATGTGGGGACAATCAATCCATATCAAGAACGAACTCAAAAGCCACCATATTCAGCAACAAAAGGTCAACTACAGTATCAAACCCATTAATAGTAACAACACATGATCTGTACACCCGATCAACTACTATGGAATCTCCAACCAGTGTACACACAGAAATAGAAACATTAAGAGAATCACGAGGCATACTCAAATGCGAAGAAAAATAAAAAGACACATAAGAATATGTAGAACCTGGATCAAACAACACGGAAGCATCTCGATGACAAACTGAGATAATACATATAATAACTGCATCAAATGACTCTACCTCATGTCTAGAGAGAAATGCATAATAACATGGCTGAGCCCTACCAACCTGTCCTCCACCCTTAGGACTACCTCTTACTAACTAGCCTTCACCTCTAACTGACTAGCCTCCACCTCGGGCTATCTGACCCCCGCCTCTAGCTGGCTGAGCGGGTAATGAAGAAAATGGTTCCAGAATCATGGCATGAGTACCTTGTTATGGCATGCTGCCCAGCAATATGGGACAATATCTCCTAACATGACCTGCATCTCTGCACTCAATGTATCTCCTCGGTTGGTGTGGCTGCTGAATCTAAGATTGACCCTGACGACCCGAATAACCATTGTAATAGCTTTGAATCGGTGGTTCAATAACGGGATCTGAAGGTGCACTGAATGCTACCTGCTCAGAACGATACCCAAAAGCACTATGGCTACTAGAAGTACCATGTGTGACCTGTAGGGCTGACTGTACCGACCTGATCGAATGGTCTCTACTAAAGGAACCCCTACCTCCAGACGAGGTACCATTGAATCCTCCAAAATGATGGGGCCTCTCAAAGGTTGTCTCTCTCGCTTGGTCTCTAATGCCCTCAATCCTCCTAACGATCTCCACTACTTGAGTAAAAAGAATCTCGATCTCGGTCTCGGTCTCTCTGGCCATCTGAAGTTTGATGCCATATGTAAGACCCTCTATAAACCTTTGTACCTTCTCCCTCTCAGTAGGGATAAGTATGGCTACATGGTATGACACATCAACAAATATAGTCTCATATTGAGTAAAGGTCATGCTACCCTACTGAAGGCGCTCAAATTGACTGCGCAACTCCTCTCTCTGAGTAAAGGGAATAAACTTCTCCAAGAACAACTGCGAGAACTGAGCCCATATAAGAGTAGGTGATCTAGCTATCCTGCCCGGCTCATATACCTACCAGCACCTCTTAGCAGAACCATACATTTGAAATTCGGTGAAATCAACTCCATTGGATTGCGCTAGTCCCGTGTTGCGCAAAATCTCATGGAAACGGTCCAAGAAGTCCTGAGGGTCCTATGAAGGTGCACCAATAAATTGATGGGAAAAACAACTTGGTGAATTTGTCCAACTCTTCAGCTTACATCGCGGGTCTGTCCCCGGGATGTGTAGTAACAATAGACCAAACTATCCCAACTTGTAGAACTTCTGGTATCTGATAACCATGAGATATCTGCTCTAGGGTGTGAGTAGTGAGACTATTAACTCATCCCCTGGCCTAAGAAACAATTGGTGACATAGGAAACACAACAGCATGAGTCATACTCTCCATAAAGCCAACAATGCGGACCTAGGCCCACATGGTCGAAATTCAAAATTAAGACCAAATCATGATTACCCATTCATCCCAGAGTCCAAATATGTGGTTTGTTTCGAGATTCTACCTCAATTTGAGGTACAAATTTCATTTTTACAAAATTCCTAGTTTCTACCATAAACCCCCAATTTCTACTCTATGAAGCTTAGATTTGATAAGGAAATTAATGAAAAAGTAATGGAAATTGAATGAAAACAAGTTAAAGTTACTAAGAAAAGAAATTGCTTTCCAGAAACTTTCTCTATGGAGTCTAGGTCTCAAAATTGGTATAAAATGAGCTTAGTCCCGAAATCCCAATCTTTTAACTAGCTGCAGGTATCGCAATTGCGAACTCGATTTTCGCAAAAGTGAACCATGATCGTAAATGCGATCAGTGTCTGAGATCTTCATATGTCGCAAATGCGACATAATGATTGCAAATGCGAACGCTGGGACCATCACAAATGCGAAATGGGATTCACAAATGCCAAACAGTCCCCTACTCCCCAAAGTCGCAAATGGGACAAAACCATCATAATTGCAAAGACCAAACCCCTCGCAAAAGAGAACATAGCTTCGCAAATACGAGATGCAGTATATTAACATCAAACAAACCCGCTTATAAGCTCAAATTATCATAATAATATCTAAAATCAAGAATCGATCATCAAAACTCAAACTTTTCAAAGTTCAAACTCAAATTTTCAACTTTTCACATAAAGCGCTGAAACAACCTCAGGTCATCTAGGATCCCACCCAAATATTCGTACAAGTCCAAAATTATCATATGAACCTATCGAAATTATTAAAACATCAATTCGAGGTCGTTTACCAAAAATATTAACTGTGGTCAACTTTAGCCCCTTTCAAAGTCAAAAATCATATTCTCTTTAAATATTCACATTTAAACTTTCCAGAAATCGACACGGACCATGCAAGAAAGTCATAAATAAACAAATTGAACTATGAAAGGTCTAAAAACACAAAATGGGGAGCTAGTACTTAAAACGACCTATCGGGTCCTTACATATTTACATAAAAGCAATCGTATTGTTATCAAAAAATAGTTGCGTTATTCATAAATAAATACTTATCTCAAAGTTTTACAAGGACTTAATTTGTATCTGAAGTTGTACAATACTCGTACAAATAAGCAAGGATATCTAAATATTATTTTACACCAAACATAAAGGTGAGATGCCATCTTCAATAGTGTCAATTACGTAAAAGGGATCTATTTGATATTAAGACTGTATATATTCAATTACAACATCAAAATCACATCCACTCAGATAAAGCATAAAAGTAATGCAATCAAAGACTCGAAAATTTGAGCAAGAAAAGTTATAAAAATTGCATAGAAAAGGCAAAAACTTGCGAAATTGTCTTAAAGTAAAAAAACAACTTGGCCTTACAAGGAAAAAATAAATCTAAGTAATGCTCAATGGCCAGGAGAAATATGTTTGAAGCCATGAGAAGCAACTTGAGTAGGTGAAGAAGCAACTTAAGAAGGATCAGCTTGTGGGCCCAGGGATGACGGATTTGATTCAGTATCTTTCATCTTCATTGCCCTCGTCCACTTTACCCTCCGAGGATTCCTCTACGAGAGTGGAAAAGCTCGTAGCTGGTTGGTCTGACTCAGTAGCTTCTTTGGCTTATTCAAATTCAGCATTGATATCGAAAGACTTGTTACGAGCTTCATTCAAGGTATTGAAAAAAGTACAAAATAACATCCAACTCACATCCATCTCAGATTTATTCTTAAGGGCTTCATACTTTTCAACCAGCTGCTTGATTTCAGCATGTAAGTTTTCCTTCTCCGCTTCTGCAGCCTCGTAAGAAGCTTTCAAAGGCTTAAAAGAAGATTTGAGGAATCTGATCCTTTCTGAAGAGGCACATATGTCTTCTTTGGCTTGGATGTACTCTTGAACAAATTCACCTGCATATACCTCCCTTTGATCAAGAAGATCTTTTAAACTTTGAACCTCTTCAGTAGCCTTGGAATGCTGCTCAACAAAGCTCTCTTCCATCTCGTTAATCTTCCCTTCCATCTGATTCACTTTTGCCTTCAATGTTACCAGCTCCGAAGTCATCACTTTAACTTGTTGTTGGAGAGACTCCTTTTCTCTGATCGAGACTTCTTTCTCAATTTGAAAGCTTTTTCCTTGGGAATACTATTTTCAAACTAATCTATCCTCTTTATCAACTCCGTACCAGTTAGGATAATTTGTGGCAGTAGAAAGAAGGTTGAAGTACTATGCAAATTCAGGAGAAAGGAGAAAATTTAAGGAAAAAGGAAATATACCTATAGAGCCGAATGAACCATATCATTCGCAAGAGTAATTATGAAATGAGATTCCAACCTTTTCTTTTCAAGAGACCGGATAAGTTTTTTCAGCCAAGGGGTGGCCCAGTCAGGTCGACTTAGAAGATTGAGCTATTCATAACCTCTATTACTACTTGCCACATTTTTCCTCTCTGAAAGGACCAGCTTCATCTCGAGCAGAAACAGTGGGGATTGGTCCTGGTGCTATGTGTAACGACCCAACCAGTCATTTTACTTTCTAGATATTTGTTCCAATATTTAAGACTTTTCGTATATAATTTTACTATTTTATGACTTGCGGAGACCGTCGGTTTGGTTTTAGAAGGGTTTGGGTTGAATTCGGAACACTTAGTTCCATAATAGTGGCCTAAGGTGGACAAGTTTGACTTATGTCAACACTTTACGTAAACGACCTCCTAATCGAGATTTGAAGGTTCCAATAGGTTCGTATGATGATTTTAGACTTGGGCTTGCGTTCAGATCGAGTTTCGGGTGATCTGGGAGCGTCATCTTGAAGGTTTTAGAGTTTTCTAACTTTGATTTGAAGTAGAATTTGGTTTTATTGATGTCTGTTTGGGATCCCGAGACTTGTAATATGTTCACATATAGATTTTTGACTTGTGTCTAAACTTTGGCGTCATTCCGAGTTGTTTAAGTATGAATCTTCGCGTTCGAAGCTAGTTGGAAGAAGTTTGAAGTTCAAAGGTTGATTAATTTGGCTTTAAGGTGCAATTCTTTGTTTCGATGTTATTTTACATGTTCTGAGACTTCCATAGGGAATACATGATTGCGAACAAAGAGTTGAGACATGGGGATGGCAGGCCGTTGGCCTTCGCGTTCGCGAAGGATAGGCCAGGTTAGCCTTCGTGATCCCAGAGCCCTAATCGTGTTCGCGATGAAGATTTTTGGGGCGATGGCAGCTTTGCCTTCAAGATCGCGAGGAGGCTTCCATGATCGCAAAGAAGGATCACCTAGGCAGAACATCATTTTAATACGGGACTTAGGCTCGTTTTTCCCATTTCTCACTTGGCTTGGACGATTTTGAAGCTTCTTGGAGGGGATTATCATTAAGCACTATAAGGTGAGTGATTTCTACCTAATGTGAGTTAAATAAAATACATGGATTATGGAAAACTTTTAACATAAAAATTAATAGAATTATGGAAGTTTGTTAAAAAACCTAGGGTTTAGTAAAAATGTGATTTGACCACGAAATTGATTATAAAATTGAGTATAAATTATATATTTGAGTTCGTAAGGTCATGAGTAACAATTATCTGCGAAAATTTCTGGAATCTGGGCAAGTGGGCCTGGGGTGACTTTTATGAACTTTCCGAACGGGGTTGGGAAATGTCACTAATAGTTAAATTATAAACTTTTGAACATATATTGATTGATTTATGCGTCATTTGATTAGTTTAGGGTTGCTAGGCATTGTTTTGAGGTGACTAGTGAGGTTTGAGAGTCGAGTAGAGGGCTTGGAAGCAAGGTAAGTCTCTTACGTAATCTTTTAAGAGGAAAATTATCCCTACAGATATTCTAATTGTTGTGTGCTATGTGTTATGAGCGTTACATACGTATGAGGTGACGAGAGTCCGTGCATAGCTAAAATTATATTTATGTCCAGTTATCATGCAATATTTGCATTACTTGAACTAAATTTATTAGTTTAATTACTTAAATTTAAAATTGAGATTGGATTAGAGATTATGTTAGGCCGAGCCTCTTTACCTTGAGTTTTTGGAAGGATACTTGATGGTCAGTAAAAATCATGATTTTTTTATGTTCCTATACTTGTGTTGTATTTATGTGACTCGTAGTTCGGAAAGTTCCTCTATTCCTGTGGATCAGACCGTACGCCTCGACGGTGCTATGAAATACCATTATGGATACGACCTCATCATTATATTTGAGATGCACCCATGGATCGGGTCGTACGACCTCTGCAATATACACTATTATTAGGGATCGGGCCATATGACCTTGTCATAATTCATGCGTAATATCACTAGGAATCAGAATATACATGAGATTTCCTTCTTCACTTGAGACTTCACATTTACTTAATGTTCCTTATCTGTTTGAGATAGCACATGGTATTTGAGGATTTCACATTATTATTACGTTAAAGGATCATCTTAGTTACAGTTACTTACTTCATTGCTACTTATTGTGTTTCATGCATGTCTAAGTCTCGTGCACTTTATTTATTGTACCACTAGTAAGTGTCAATGTCGACCCCTCATCACTAATTCTTCGAGGTTAGACTAGATACTTACTGGGTACGCGTTGATTTACGTACTCATACTACACTTCTACACTAATTGTACAGGTAATTAGGCAGGTACTTCAGGCGGTCATACAGGCGTGCATACGCACTATTCGGAGATTTAGTGGGGAACTGCTCTCCATGCTTCGATCTACAGCAGCTGGAATCTCCTTCTTATTATATTTATCATTTTTGTATATTTTGTTTCAGACAGTAGCTATATTAGCTTGTATATATTCTACTAAATTGCTCGTGCGCTTGTGACACTGTGTTTTGGGAAGTTTCTAGTAGATGATTATGGTTGTACCTGATATTAACATAGTTTCGCTTCATGTTTGATTAATACTTTATGTCTGCATGGTTTTCTACACCTAATTTCATTTACTTAATGAAACCCATGATTTCTAAAGCAAAAACATGGATAACTAAGTTGATGGTTTATCATTGGTTTGCCTAACGATGCCGTTGGGCGCCATCACAGCCTATGGTGGGAATTAGGTCACGACATCTTGGTATCAGATTAATTGCTGCTAGCAAAACCAAAAAGGTTGTCTTCACCATCAAAACCACTGAAACGTTGTTCAAACGAAGCTTCGACCACCTCCCAAGATGGTTCAGCAACCTTATATTCTAGCACCGCTAGAGAGATTTATTTAGGCTCGTTCATCAAGCAAAGTTAAGTTTCAGGGGGGATAATTTGGAGACTACTCTGTTCAGCTCCTGAGTCAACTCGTTTTTTACCGGACCTGCTTAAACATCTTCCTCTTCCTCCTCCTCAAAAGCAGGGGACTCCTTGCTCTTTTTTTTTATGAGGCTAACTTCAAAGTGTGTTCTGGGCTATGCTAACATCAATTCTAGTGTCCGGAACAAAAGTAAGAGTTCCTCAAAATCCAAAATCTTACATCATGAATACAATGAATTATAAGCAAAAAGTCAGAAATACGCCTATTTGATAAAGAAACTGTAACGTTCTGGCTGGTCGTTTTGAGTGTTGTAGCCCTGTTTCCCCATTTACTGCTTATTCTGTGCTCAATATTTGATATGTGACTTGCCAGGGTAGTAGGTTTGGTTCCATGGATGCTTCAGAATGAGTTGGCATACTTAGTCCCAAGGTTGGAAGCTTAAGTTGAAAAGGTTGACCAGATATTGACTTATGTGTAAATGACTCCGGAATGGAGTTTTGATAATTCTAATAGCTCCGTAGGGTGATTTTATACTTAGGAGTGTGTCCGGATAGTGATTTGGAGATCCATAGTTGATTTTGGCTTGAATTGGCGAAAGTTAGAAAAATAGAAGTTTGGAGAGTTGAGAGGTTTGACCGAGAGTTGACTTTGTGATTACCGGGATCGGATTTTAGTTTTAGAAGTTAGAATAAGTCTGTTGTATCATTTATGACTTGTGTGCAAAATTTGAGGTCAATCTGAGTTGATTTGATAGGTTTCGACATCGATTGTAGAAGTTGGAATTCATTAATTTTCAATAGGCTTGAATTGGGGTGTGATTCATGTTTTTAATGTTGTTTGATATGATTTGAGGCCTTGACTAAGTTTGTATTGTGTTTTAGGACTTATTGGTATGTTCGGTTGAGGTCCTGGGGGGCCTCGAGTGAATTTTGGATGGTTATCGGAGTGGAATTTGACTTGGAAGATTTCTGAAGTCTGTTGAAGTTTTCTAATCTGGTTTCCTTCTACGCGATCGCGAGGTAGTGAAGCTTGTGCTTCACGAACGCGTGGAGTGGATCGTGTTCGCGTACAAGGGAGTGAGGCAGCTGGATTCACGTGAGGTTATTTTTTGTGATCGCGTAGCAGTGTCTGTGATCGCGTAGGTCAGTGATGGTTCATCATCACGTTCACGAGGGACTTATCGCGTTCGCGTACAGTTAATTGTTGGGCAGCTTAGTTTTGCGCTTTGTGATCACGAAGCATTTTCCGCGATCGTGATTGAGGACTTCTGGGCAGAATTTAAAGTCTCAAAAATGAGGGTTTGAGTTTATTTCACAATTTGATTTTGGGAGCTCGGGTTGAGGCGATACGTGGAGAATTTTTCAAGGGAGTGATTGGGGTAACTGATTCTAACTCGGTTTTGGTTAAATTAAATGATTTCATCATTTAATTAGTGATTTGGGTTGAAACATTTGGGAAAATGCAGAAAATATCTTACACCGACTTTTGGGGATTTGAGCGGCATTTTGGTGTCGGATTTGAGTAATTTTAGTATGGTTGGACTCGTGGTTGAATGGGTGTTCGGATTTTGTAACGTTTATCGGATTCCAAGTCGTGGGCCCGTGTTGACCTTTTGAGTTAACTTTTTGACTTTTGATTAAGAACTTAGCATTTTCATATGGAATTGATTCCTATAGCTTGA
>AWOL01S0284172.1:0-13131 GCA_000715115.1 Nicotiana otophora
TCCTCATATCATTCAGAATTGATCTATCTTACTTGTATTGAGTTTAACTGTTGAACTTGAAAGCATGCCTATATTCTGTACTGTTATTCCTATTCTAAACTGTATATGTCGAGCTCATCATTACTTTCAGTTCAAAGGTTAGATTTGTTACCTATTGAGCTGGTTGTACTCACGCTATACCATGTACCTCGTGTGAAGATCCAGGTGCTTCCGGTCACAGCGGTTGCTGAGTTGCGAAGTCCGGACCTTTGGAGATCATCGAGGTAGCTGCTTGGCCTTTGCAGACCTTAACTCTCCTCACTTATCTATCATTTTATGTTTTAGTTTTATTTTCTAGATGGTGTACCTGACTATATCTTTATGTAGATGATCATGTACTCGGTGACACCCCGGTTTTAGGAGAGAATATGTATTGAGATGATTTCCTATCCTGCTTTTAAAAGATTTTCCTTAAATTAAACTATTTTCGTATCTTTCAAAGCTTTAAAGTGTTGGAAATGTCTGAGTAGTAAGCTTGCCTAGTACTACGATAGGCGCCATCACGACGTGTTCATTTTGGGTCGTGACACTAACCTCGACGAAGTAGTGACGAGACTATAAGAAGGCACTCACTATAAACTTGTATGAGTATAAATGAAATGATATCAGAACAAAGAAAATAAGTATTTACATGAAGACCGGAATAAAAATACATAAGAGAGGGACCTAGAATAACATTTATTTTCAACTTCTCAATACAACAGGGACACAGAACCAACGGTTAAGAACAGTCAACATATCTTCTCTGTTGCGACGTGCAACCCGATCCACAAATATATATACAAATACCATTACAGCGTACAACCCGATCCCAAACAATAATTCCAATATCCATTGCAGTATGCAACTCGATCCTAAACAATAATACTAATATATGTTGTGTCGTGCAACCTGATCCCAAACAATGCAACAATGATGTACAAACTACAACCAACTACAACATATCTCACAATGAAACGCAATAAAAAAATTACATAATTAAAGACATAAAACGGATAAAAGTGACTATCTAATATCAGACAAAGTCATAAAGCAAGTAAAGGCAATCAATAAATAAATGCACGGATGCATGGAAACATATAAAAAAATTAAGGCATGTAATGAATAAATACATGAATTTAACAAGTAAGGGCAAGTGACAATTAAGCATTTAACACGTAATAAGATGGATTAAATGAAGGCATGAAATAATTGAAGACAACAAATAAACATCTGAACCTGCATGCTTAACACATGGCTACCTATATACACTCATCACCTTGCATATACGTCGTCACCACACATAAATCAAGTAACAAATAGACCAATCAAGTTCTAATTCTCTCAAGTCAAGGGTAACCACGACACTTACCTCTTTCCGCAACCAAATGAATGATTAATCACGGGTTTTCCTCTAGAATAAGCCTCCAGACCAATCGAATCTAGCCAAATATAGTTCAAACAATTCAAAACAAGCTTTACAAATGTCACGACCCAAAATCCCACATGTATTGATGGCGTCTATCGCAATACTAGGCAAGCCGATAATAATAAATAACCACGCATCTTTAAATTGAAAATATAATGAAATAAGCTTAATAGTAAAAACCTTATAAATAATGAAAGAAAATATCGCGACTCAATACAAAATCCCCCAGAATCCGGGTGTCACTGAGTACATGAACATCTAAATGATAACACAGTTTGACTGCTAAAAATAATTGTCTAGGAATATAGAACAATACAAATAAACTGGAAAGAAGGAGAGTAGAGGTCTGCAGACACTAAGGCAGCTACCTCAATAGTCTCCAAACAAATAAGGCTCCAAATCTAGCAACCGCAGTTCCCAGAAGTATCTGGATCTGCACACGAAGTGTGGAGTGTAGTATGAGTACAACCGACCCAATGTACTCAATAAATAACGAGTCTAATCTTGGGCTGAAAGCAATGACGAGCTCAGACAGGTACAGTTCAAATACAGATTCTAACAGTACAGAAATGTAGACATGCTTTCAAGTTTAACAGTTTAAGTTCAACAAGCATAAAATATTCCATTTATGAATGATATGAGGGATGATACATCACTATATATACATGTCAATTATGCATTCAAAGTGTAATGCAACACAGTGATAAAGTCATATGCGTATTCTCGAAGTATTTAATCTCTCTGAGCATGCTCAATCACTTAGTCCTCTCAGTCACTCAGTCCTCCCAGTCCCTCAGTACTCTCAATCACTTGGCACTCGCTCTCAGTAGGTACATGCGCTCACTGTTGGTATGTCAGACTCTGAAGGGGCGGATCTTGCCCAAGCGCTAATATAAGCCAATCATGGCATGAATCAATAAATTTTGTTATGGCGTACAGCCCGATCCTATAAATATCACTCACAATCAAGCCCTCGGCCTCACTCAGTCATCAATCTCTCCAGTCTCTCGGGCTCACAAAATGCCATGACAATCAGTCCAATCAATGATTATATGATGTAACAATAATGGCAACAGAGACTGAGAAATGATATGTAAAGGATAGATGTGGCTGAGTACATGATTGCAAATTAAGCAAATAATTCAACAACGAAACGACACATGTGGGTCTCAACAGTACCAGCATATAGCCTAAGCATGCTTTCTAATATGAATCGTAGCTCAACTCCTCTAACACAAGGAGAGTATATGAATGATATCAAGATTTGTTGACTACATAGTTCCACAGAATCAACAACATCACAATATCACGGTGCACACCCACACGCCTGTCACCTAGCATGTGCGCCACCTCAACACCAACCACATAGCACATACTTCGGGAATTCATACCCTCAGAATCAAGTTTAAAAGTGTTACTTACCTCAAACCGTGCAAATCCCTACTCCCATAAGCCTTTGCCTCGTAAATCAGTCTCTAAACGACTCGAATCTAGCCACAAACAACTCAATACAATCAACACAGGCTAGAGGAATCAACTCCATATGATAAAGCTAGGTTATTTAGAAAAAGTCAAAAAGTCAACCCTGGGCTCACATCTCGGAATCCAACAAAATTGATAAAATCCAAACACTCATTCAACCATGAGTCCAATCATACCAAAATTACTCAATTCCGATCTCAACTCGACCTTCAAATCCCCAAATTAAAGCTTATGAAGTTTCTACAATTTTTCCCAATTTTTCCATCCCAAATACACTAATTAAAAGGTAAAAACAATGATAGATTCATGTATATTAACCGAATCTGAGTTAGAATCACTTACCCCAAATCAATTCCTTGAAAATGCTTTCAGGAATCGCTTCAATCTGAGCTCCCAAAGTTAAAATGTGAAATAATACTCTAACCCTCATTTTTTGAAAATATATAATCTGCCCAGTGATATCCTCTTGGTGATCACGAAAAGTCCCTCGCGATCGCGAAGAACAAAATTTATACTGCCCTCAAAGTACTCTTCGTGAACGCGAACAAACCATCATGAACGCGATGCACAGGATCATCAACCTGCACGATCGCGGACACCTTCACGCGATCGCGAAGAACAAAACACGTGGACTTCCCAGCCTCCTCCTTCCTTCTTCGCGGACGCAACCCAGCTCACGCGTTCGCGATTCATAAAATGCCAAAGCTCAGCGATCACAGACCTTTTCTCGTGATCTCATAGAACACATTTTTCCGAGTCACCCAATCAACTCTTCACGATCGCGAACTTCCCCTCGCGATCGCGTACAAGGAAACCAGCAACATTCATGACAGCAACCTCAGCAATTCTTCTAAATCAAATTTCAATCTGTTAATCCTCCAAAATCTACCCGAGCCCCCAAGACCTCAACCAAATATACCAACAAGTCTTAAAACATCATACGAACTCACTCAAAGCCTCAAATCACATCAAACAATACTAAAACCATGAACCGCGCATCAAAGCCTAATGAACTTATAACTTCCAAAACTAATGCCGAAACATACCAAACCAACTCTGATTGACATCAAATTTTGCACACAAGTCATAAATGACACAACGAACCTATTCCAACTTCCGGAACCAAAATCCGAGCCTAGTAACCACAAAGTCAACTCTTGGTAAAACTTCTTAACTCTCCAAACTTCAATGTTTCCAACTTTCGCCAATTCACGCCAAAATCACCTACGAGCCTCCAAATCAATATCCGGACACACTCCTAAGTCCAAAATCATCATACCGAGCTATCGGAACCATCAAAACTCTATTCCGGGTCCATTGACATATAAGTCAACATCCGATTAACTCTTTCAAATTAGGCTTCCAACCTTGGGACTAAGTGTCCTGATTCATTCAGAAACATCCCCGGAACCAAACCAACGACCTCAACAAGTCACATAATAACATATAAACACATAATAAGCAATAAATAGGGGAATTAGGCTATAATACTCAAAACAACCGACCGGATCATTACAACAAACTACCCACGAGTGAAAAAGGTTCAATCTTTAACCAAATTGAAAAAGTCAACAAAAGTCAAACCCGGGCTCACTTGGTCAAAATTTGAGATTCATACCAAATTTTAATTACTCATTCACCCTCGAGCCCGGTTATGTGATTTGTTTTGAAATTTGACCAGAATTCGAGGTCTAAATCTCAATTTTTTCTAATTCTTAAATTCTAACCAAAACCTCTAATTTCTACTTTGAAATCACTTAATTTAAGGTTATCAATGGATGATTATGAAAATACATCAAAATTAGTTGAAAACACTTACCAATGAAGTTGAGGTGAAATCTCTTCAAAAACCTCACTAGTCCGAGCTCTAGGTTTCAAAAATGATAAAAACAATGAATTCCCAACTTTGATCTTTTATTTAACTACGCATCAGATGTTCATCGTGTTCGCGAAGCACCTGCCGCATTCGCGGAGAACACAGGCCAGTTGGACTTCTTGTTCGTGAGGTCTTCATCGCATTCGTGAAGGCATTTCCCCGCCAATTCTCTGCATTCGCGTCCCCTGTGTCACCTTCGCGATGAAGGACCACCTGCCTTCCCCAAACTTTCCCCCAACACTACGCGTTTGCGTGTGGTCTGCCGTATTCGCAAAGGTCATACCCACCCCCTACCCCAGCCTTTGCGTTCGCGAGCCTACCCTCGCGTTCACGTAGAACAACCAGCCCCAGCCCCACAGTTCATTTTCGTGATCTCGGTAGTGGCTTCGCTATCGCAAAGCACTGATATACCAGCAGAAAACCAACAACTCAACAAGTTCAAATATGGTCCGAAATTAATCTGAAACTCACCCCAGTCCTCCGAGTCCCCCGAGCTCCAATCCGAACATGCACACAAGTTTAATAACATAATATAAACTCGCTCGCTACCTCAAAGAATCAAAATAATATCAAATAATAAGAATTGATTATCATAACTCAAGATTTCAACTTAAAAACTTATTTTTTCACAATTTACACATAATGCACCGAAACGCGCTCGGGTCACCCCGGACCCTAATCAAACATGTGTACAAGTCCAAAAATATCATACGAACCTATCGGAATCGTCAAAATACAATCTGAGGTCGTTTACCACAA
This sequence comes from Nicotiana otophora, assembly GCA_000715115.1. NCBI lineage: Eukaryota > Viridiplantae > Streptophyta > Magnoliopsida > Solanales > Solanaceae > Nicotiana > Nicotiana otophora. The sequence continues at coordinate 5,565 of AWOL01S0284172.1, forward strand.
ACGTTGACCATGGTGAACTCTAGTTGCTTTTAAAGTCAAGAATCACATTTTCTTTGAAATTTCACATAAAAACTTTTCGAAAAAATGACATGGACCACACACGCAAGTCATATAATATCAAATGAATCTATGAGAGTTCTTGGAGAAAATAAAGGCTAGTACTCAATACGACCTATCGGTCATCACATTCTCCGCCTCTAAAAGAAACGTTCGTCCTCGAACGGACATAGAAAAATACCTAGACTGGTAAAAAGGTGGGGGTATCTATTCCGCATATCAGACTCGGACTCCCACGTAGACTCCTCAATTAGCTGACCTCTCCATTGCACTTTCATAGAAGGAAAACTCTTGGATCTCAACTTTTGAATTTGCTAGTTTAGAATAGCCACCAACTCCTCCTCATAGGTCAAATTCTCATAAAGCTGGACCATGCTGAAGTCTAGAACATGTGACATGTCCTCATGATACTTCCGAAGCATAAAAACATAAAATTTCGGATGTACCCCTACTAGGCTAGGAGACAATGCAAGCCTATAAGCAACCTCCCCAACTCTCTCCAAGATCTCGAATTGGAAATTCATTCTTTTTGCTCCAAACTTTCATATTCACTGTCCAATATACATACATTATCAATTAACACCCAAGTAAGTCTAAAGCTCAATACTCAAGCTAAGTAGGACATATACAATATAAAATACAATTAAAAATCGAATAAAATGTAGAGTAAATAATATCAAAATATATGAAAATATGCCCAACATCAAGGTCCTAATTTTCTTAAAGTCGATTTTTGTTGTGTTGTATCTGATAATGGATAAGAGTACTTAATTGGTAATACTTAAGTTAAATGGAAGTTGATAGTGGATATCAGTATTTTAAACGGCGTGGGTGTAAGGCGAGGCGTTTTAAATATGCCTCAGCGAGGCGTAAGCCCCGAGGCACGAGGCATAATCCCCATGGGTATTTAATTTTTAATATTTTATAAAATAATATAAATACATTAAATATTTATAAATAGGTAAAATTGCATAAAAATTAAAAAAACTATAAATATGTGAAAAATATATATAGATGTGCTCCATCCCACAAAAAATAGTCAAAATAATCTATTATACACTACTTACAAGCACAAGTAACTTGAGTCGAAAAGAATAAAGTTTTATACATGGAGAAACAAAAAGGAGACTAACCTGCAATTTGAACTTTAAATTTTGAACTTACTACTATGAAGGAGAATTGAGTTCTATTTGTATTTGTAAAACAAATTGATTATTCGTTACTTTTGGGATATAGTAGCACACTAGCGGACAAGATAAAGAATTGAGAAAGACCATAAATTAGAGCTTCAATAAATAAAAAAGGTCTTGACTTTTAAATTTAATATTTCAGTTCCTTTTTAAAATTTTTGAGTAATTACAAACTGACATTTGAGAATTTGGGTATTATATGAAGGACTTATTCAATAAATTTTGTTTTAATTTGAAAAAGTCTTTAGAGCTTACGCCTCACTACAAAAACATGCCTTAAACGCGTGAGTATACGCCCCGAATTGCTGGTCGTATGCCTCTTGAGACTTTCGCCCCACATCATCGCCGCGGGGCATTTTTGATGTGCTTTCCCCTTAGGCTCGCCCGAAAATATCTTTTAAAACACTGGTGGATATAAGTACTTAATTGGTTTGATTTGATATCAATATTTGAAAAATCAACTTACTTGGTTTGATATATCTTTAGGAAAAAAATTGACCCAAATCAAACCATGCCATTATTATTTTTTCTTCTATATATGTAGGTACGATGAAGAAGGTATTAATCTTTTCTTTTTATAGAGAAATTGTTTAATCAATTCCTATAGATTTAAGCTTTAGTTCTCAACCTCCTTGCTTATAGAATTAATTAAAATAAAAATTTATATTTTAAAGGGCGAATTTGTTATACTATAATTTTTTAATATTAATAATAAATAAATTAAAAATAAATACTATAAATAAATTAGAATAAAAAAGGTAAGCCTAATATCTTAATGAGAGAGATCAGTATTATTAAAGCCAAATTTAAGAGAATCTCTCTAAAATTTTACTTAATAAATTTATATAAACTTATTATGCAAAAAAAATAAATACTTTATACAGATATATAGTTTAATCTTATACTACAGTAGGGGTTGGTAAGATGCATTAGATAAAATAATGTATGCATTAGTTTTGTGTATTAAAAATATCTTGTTTGGTACACTTTTTGAATCTATGCATTAGTTATGCAAACATTAATTATACACTCGGAGGTCGTTTGGTGGGGTGTATAAGAGTAGTATAGAATAAGGTGTATTAGTAATGCAGGGATTAGTAATACATGGGTTAGTAATGCAAACATTAGTTATGCAGATATTATTTCTTATAAACTGTTTGGTGTGGTGTATTAAAAATTGTAATGCATTGCATAATTTTTAAGAAAAATAGTTGTTTACAAAAATGCCTTCCATATTCTCTAGCTTTAAGGGACTTTAAGGATAATTTTGTCTTTAACCATACTAATGCATGCATTAATAGTCTTGGTATTACTAATGTCATGATTTTCTATGCATTACTTATTAATAGGCTAATACCNTATACAATATAAAATACAATTAAAAATCGAATAAAATGTAGAGTAAATAATATCAAAATATATGAAAATATGCCCAACATCAAGGTCCTAATTTTCTTAAAGTCGATTTTTGTTGTGTTGTATCTGATAATGGATAAGAGTACTTAATTGGTAATACTTAAGTTAAATGGAAGTTGATAGTGGATATCGGTATTTTAAATGGCGTGGGTATAAGGCGAGGCGTTTTAAATATGCCTCGGCGAGGCGTAAGCCCCGAGGCACGAGGCATAAGCCTCATATGTATTTAATTTTTAATATTTTATAAAATAATATAAATACATTAAATATTTATAAATAGGTAAAATTACATAAAAATTAAAAAAACTATAAATATGTAAAAAATATATATAGATGTGCTCCATCCCACAAAAAATAGTCAAAATAATCTATTATACACTACTTACAAGCACAAGTAACTTGAGTCGAAAAGAATAAAGTTTTATACATGGAGAAACAAAAAGGATGACTAACCTGCAATTTGAACTTTAAATTTTGAACTTACTGCTATGAAGGAGAATGTAGTTCTATTTGTATTTGTAAAATAAATTGATTATTCGTTACTTTTGGGATATAGTAGCAGACTAGCGGACAAGATAAAGAATTGAGAAAGACCATAAATTAGAGCTTCAATCAATAAAAAAGGTCTTGACTTTTAAATTTAATATTTCAGTTCCTTTTTAAAATTTTTGAGTAATTACAAGCTGACATTTGAGAATTTGGGTATTATATGAAGGACTTATTCAACAAATTGTGTTTTAATTTGAAAAAGTCTCTAGAGCTTACGCCTCACTACAAAAACATGCCTTAAACGCCTGAGTATACGCCCCGAATTGCTGGTCGTATGTCTCTTGAGACTTTCGCCCCACATCATCGCCGCGGGGCATTTTTGATGCGCTTTCCCCTTACGCTCGCCCGAAAATACCTTTTAAAACACTGGTGGATATAAGTACTTAATTGGTTTGATTTGATATCAATATTTGAAAAATCAACTTACTTGGTTTGATATATCTTTAGGAAAAAAATTGACCCAAATCAAACCATGCCATTATTATTTTTTCTTCTATATATGTAGGTACGATGAAGAAGGTATTAATCTTTTCTTTTTATAGAGAAATTGTTTAATCAATTCCTATAGATTTAAGCTTTAGTTCTCAACCTCCTTGCTTATAGAATTAATTAAAATAAAAATTTATATTTTAAAGGGTGAATTTGTTATACTATAATTTTTTAATATTAATAATAAATAGATTAAAAATAAATACTATAAATAAATTAGAATAAAAAAGGTAAGCCTAATATCTTAATGAGAGAGATCAGTATTATTAAAGCCAAATTTAAGAGAATCTCTCTAAAATTTTACTTAATAAATTTATATAAGCTTATTATGCAAAAAAAAAAAAACACTTTATACAGATATGTAGTTTAATCTTATACTACAGTAGGGGTTGGTAAGATGCATTAGATAAAATAATGTATGCATTAGTTTTGTGTATTAAAAATACCTTATTTGGTACACTTTTTGAATCTATGCAAACATTAATTATACACTCGGGGGTCGTTTGGTGGGGTGTATAAGAGTAGCATAGAATAAGGTGTATTAGTAATACAGGGATTAGTAATGCATGGGTTAGTAATGCAAGCATTAGTTATGCAGATATTATTTCTTATAAACTGTTTGGTGTGGTGTATTAAAAATTGTAATGCATTGCATAATTTTTAAGAAAAATAGTTGTTTACAAAAATGCCTTCCATATTCTCTAGCTTTAAGGGACTTTAAGGATAATTTTGTCTTTAACCATACTAATGCATGCATTAATAGTCTTGGTATTACTAATGTCATGATTTTCTATGCATTACTTATTAATAGGCTAATACCAAGTATGATGTATAACTAATGCAAGTATTAATTATACACATGTTGAAAAAATATACCAAACAAGGTATTAGTAATGCACAAAGCTAATGCTTGCATTATTTTTTCTAATACCTCTTACCAAACGACCCCTCAATTTGTTATTATCTTATGCATAACTAATGCATAAGAAATTATGGCATTAACAATGCAATGGGTTTTAATGCATGCATTAGCCTAGTTAAAGATAAAATTGTCCTTCAAAATTTATGCTTGATTAAAATATTTTATTATATTAATACAAGTTTGAAATAATCAAAGAAAATTGGAAATAGAGTTATATCCCTAGTAAATAAATAGATACGTAGCATATTTTATTTTTTATAAAAAAAATATTCAGTTCTATATTACAATATAGATAGAAAAATCAAATAATTTTTTTAAAAACCTTTTTCATATAAAAACATTCATAATATATATTTTTTTTAAAGATAAAATGATGGACTGGTTATTAGGGTATTTTTGTAAACAAACAATTCTTTTAAAAATTGTGCAATGCTTTAATACAGCAAACCAAACAATGGATAAGAAATATATCAGCATAACAAATACTAGCATTACATACACCCTGTTCAGCATTAGTTTTATACACTCTACCAAACGATCCCTAGCAGTCTTATCATTCTTTGTAAGTAAACGATTCACGGTGAAAAAAAGAAGAAGAAAAGTTAACAATTCACATTTATCCTTAGTTATACTGTAATTGATGATGATTTTTCACTCACTTAGAGCCCGTTTGGATTAGCTGATTGTAAATAACCGATAAGTTTGAAATGCTGAAAAATATTTAAAAGTATTGAAACTTGTTTTTTAAATAAGCATTTACGTGTTTGGATAGACGTGCTGAAACTGATAATAAGCGGTTGATATGTTTGGTAGAAAAGTATTGATAAGTTGTTATCTTGTTAAAAAGACTAAAATACCCTTAATTTTTTTTACAAAAGATTATGAATTAAGAAGTTTTTTTGTAGAGAAAACGATAAACAACGGATGTGGAATGAAGAGAAAATTAAAAAATTTATTTTGGAAAAAATATTTTATAAATTAAAAAATATTATTAAGGATAAACTAGTAAAAATTTTGGTTAAACTAAAAATGTTTATAAGGTAAAAAGTTAAGTTGGGAATGACCAACTTATGACTTATAGTTGATTTTAACGTATAATCACTTTGTATGTTACCAAACGCTAGAAAAGCCAAAACTTACTTATAGTCAAACACCCACTTAATTGTGTATTTTTCTTTCCTCTTTTTATTTTATTTCTTTATTTTATTGATCCTAAAACTGATGCACATTTACACAAAATCATTCCATCACACACACACAAAATCATTTCCATCGGTTAAGGATCGGAGTACAACTTTTCCGATCAGAAAATGGAAGCGACTCCCTCTAATCCTACTCATAACATCATCTCCACCGCCCCCTCTGCCGCAATCAGTATGAACGCCTCCGTCGCCAGCTACCGCAATCCGCTAAGAGTTGACTGGCCGACGGTCGACGGACCACTGGGTTTAACAGAGCAAGATTCCGTCGATTACGCGCGTAGATTCTTCAACTTTGGGTTTTTACTCCTCCCTTGGCTTTGGGCTGTCAATTGCTTCTACTTTTGGCCTGTCCTTCGTCGGCCCAACTCCCATTATCAACCCGAGCTCCGTCGCTGTAAGTCCCAGTTGACTTATCGATTATGAACTCTATGTGATTGAGAAACACTGCGTAATATTCTTTTTTTGGATTTAAGTTATATTTATTGGCAGTGTAATGGATTTGTTACACTGTGATTTAACCGGTTATAATATGTTACTTATCATTTATTCTAGGTTATCCTTCAACGTTAGTGAATATAGTTGCTTGCAAAATCCTTTTAAAGCGATCTTATTCTGTAAATGTTTTTTACACTCCGTGCATATAACTTAAACTCTTTTTCAGAAACCCATTGGAGTAACCGTGATGTTAACGTGCTTTTTCTAGCTGCTTTAGTTCATGAATTGTACTTGTTATGTTCCGAAAAGAATGAAAGGGCTTACGAGTATAAGGGCCAACACATCTAATTTTGTGAAATAGGACATGATTTCTTAGGTGTTGTTCAAACAAAATTTACATATTCCAAAAATACTTAGATCAAAATTCATAGGTAAAAAGAATTTGAAACAATGTTTGAAACAATGTATTTAGAAAAACATTGTTTGACTCTGCAGGTAAAATTTGCCAAATTAATTCGGACAGAAAGAGAACTTATTTGCTTTCACTGTTTTGATGAGTGTGTACTCAGAGGAGCGAATCCATTACTTAAACTTGATAGGTTCGGATTTTAAGATTCTTAGCACTTAACTCATTTTACTAATAAAATTATGAGTTCAAATATAATATTCGTTGAAATTTTGATGGGTTTTTATCTATGCTCCGCATTAAAGTATTGGGTTCGGATGAACTAGGTTCTTATGAGCCTGTGTGTACTATTTGCTTTTGGAGGGGAGGGGACTAATTTGGCCAGCTTTGGCATTAAGTTACTGAACACGTCCTGTTTGTTTTGTTTTATTTTGTTTTGTTTTGTTTTTTGTTTGGTAAGCTTGAACTAATAGTTGTTTGGATCAGTGCTGGGATAGTGAAGACAAATCTTACCCCGTCCGGATCACAATTTGAATCTTTTCATGTTCTGTTAATTCCTGCTTCTATTTTTGTGTCTTGAATTGCAAGTCTTGTCGAATCTTTCACTTTGTTCTCGGATTAGTATTATCTGAGAAAATGAACTTATTATTGGTAATTTCTTCTGTGAAACGGTTTGGCTAGTTGTCCAATAGTCTAGTGTGGTGGATATGTGATAGCGTTGTGTTGATATGGTACTTGTTGAATTGCATTGTTGAGGCAATAGATGCTTAGATGGTCCAAATTTGAGTTTAACGCAGGGGGTGGAGTTGCTGAAAAGGGGTCCTAAGTTTTATCAGGAACTAGAATAATGTGCATGAAACCTAGAGCTTCAAATTGGTTAAGCTGTAGAAACTTAAAATCA
>AWOL01S0284241.1:0-10936 GCA_000715115.1 Nicotiana otophora
ATAAGGAATCAAAGAAAGTAGAACTCTTCCTAGAAGTTCCATAGCGTCCCGAAGATAAGTACAGACGTCTCCATATTGATCCACGAGACTCTACTAAACCTGCTTGTGACTCATAACACCTATGAACCTAATGCTCTAATATCAACTTGTCACAACCCCATTTCCCTCCATAGGGTGCCGTGATGTCACCTAGTCTCTAAGACTAGGTAATCCTAATAATTTACGGAATTAATGATTAATAAACTGAACTCCCATCTCAACACATGATATATAAATATAAAAATGCCATTCAATAATTACAACTTTCAAAATCCGGTGGAAAGAAGTCACAAGCTTCTAAGAGCAAATACTAAGTGTCTCTATACATAAGAGTCTAAAGAAAGATAAGGAATACAACATAGTAAGGATAGAGGGGGACTCCAATGTTTGCGGACGCTGGCAGATATACCTAGAAGTCTCCACGTACGGTCCGACTCACTGTATCTGGTCTGGTAGGAAGAACCTAGATCTGCACAAAAAGATGTGTAGAGTGTAGTATGAGTACGCCATAACGGTACCCAGTAAGTGCCTAGCCTAACATCGGTAGAGTAGTGACGAGTTCAGGTCAGGGCCCTACTGGTTTAAAAGAAAAGTAAGGCAAGGGATATAATAATATTTTGAAATGACTGAGAATTTAAACAATAGGAAGTTTCAGAAAATATCAGCACAATAAATAGAGGTACACAGCAGGGGCACTCCTAAGGTACCGCCTCGTAGTCCTAAATGTAAAGATGCAGTACAGGGGGATCTCCCGAAGAACTGCCTTGTAGTCCTAAAAGTAAATATACAGTACAGGGGATCTCCCGAGGAACCGCCTCGTAGTCCCAAAAGTAAATATGCAGTACAGGGGGATCTCCCGAAGAACTGCCTTGTAGTCCTAAAAGTAAATATACAGTACAGGGGATCTCCCGAGGAACCGCCTCGTAGTCCCAAAAGTAAATATGCAGTACAGGGGGATCTCCCGAAGAACTGCCTTGTAGTCCTAAAAGTAAATATACAGTACAGGGGATCTCCCGAGGAACCGCCTCGTAGTCCCAAAAGTAAATATGCAGTACAGGGGGATCTCCCGAAGAACTGCCTTGTAGTCCTAAAAGTAAATATACAGTACAGGGGATCTCCCGAGGAACCGCCTCGTAGTCCCAAAAGTAAATATGCAGTACAGGGGGATCTCCCGAAGAACTGCCTTGTAGTCCTAAAAGTAAATATACAGTACAGGGGATCTCCCGAGGAACCGCCTCGTAGTCCCAAAAGTAAATATGCAGTACAGGGGGATCTCCCGAAGAACTGCCTTGTAGTCCTAAAAGTAAATATACAGTACAGGGGATCTCCCGAGGAACCGCCTCGTAGTCCCAAAAGTAAATATGCAGTACAGGGGGATCTCCCGAGGAACTGCCTCGTAGTCCCAAAGTAAATATGCAGTACAGGAGGATCTCCCGAGTAAATGCCTTGTAGTCCCAAAGTAAATATGCTACAAGGAGAGCTCTCGAGTAAGCGCCTCGTAGTCCTAGAGTAAATATGCAGTACAGGGGGATTTTCTGAGGAACCGCCTTATAGTTGCAAAGTATATATACAGTAGGTAATCGAACGAAAACACAATTTTTCAGCATGAATCTTCCAGTTAAAAATTTAATTCAAATCAAAGAAAGCAGGTAATTCAACTAAGCATGTTGCACAAATTGCAAGTAAGAGTTAAGGCACGTAGACATGCGATACTAGACTAAACATGATCACTATATATGCTAAGGCAACTCAGTTAATGTATTTTAAAAGATGAAATATCAGCACGAACCGAATGTTTCATAATCAGCCCATGTACGCACTTGTCACCTCGCGTACACGACGCTCACATATCACATATTGTTACAACAGTACCAAATCCTAAGGGGATTTCCCCCACACAAGGTTAGACAAGTCACTTACCTCAAATGTCGCTCAATCAATCGGTAAGAATGCCTTTCCCTCGATTTTTCGACTCTGAATGGCCCAAATCTAGCCAAAAGTAATTTCATAACATGAATACAATTACAAAAAAACTAATTTAAATCATAAATCTACGACTTTAGCAGGGAATCGAAAAATCACCGCAAAAAGTCGGCCCGGGCCCACGTCTCGGAATCGGGTAAAAGTCACAAAATATGAACACCCATTCAACTACGAGTTCACCCATACTAAAATTACCAAAATCTGATACCAAGTCGCCACTCAAATCCCCAAATTACACTCTCCCAATCCCTAGCCTCAAAATCTCACATTCCACCTTAAACACACATAATCTAGGTGGGAAAATCAATGGGGAAACAAAATTATTGACCAAAATTAAGCACAAGGGACTTACCTCAAGAAATCCCTCGAAAATGATCTCAAAAATTGCCAAACCCGAGCTCAAATGTCCAACAAATGATAAACATACCGAGCCCTTGAATTAATAGAATCTGCCCAGGCTTTCTGCTTTTGCGGACCGAATTTCGCTTATGCGGTGAAGTCTCTGCATCTGCAAAGTTCACATAAATCCCCAGGTTCCACACCTGTGCGTAAATCTCTGCATCTGCGGCCCCTCGTCCGCTTCTGTGGTCCCTCATCCGCTTCTGCGGAATCCTTCCCAAGCACTCGCCCGCTTCTACATTCGATCCCCCGCAGAAGCGACTCCACTTCTGCGGCCCTCTCACCTCACCTGCGACCACTGGCCAATTCCCTTAGCCCCACACATGCGCTCCATTACTCGCACTTGCGGGTTCGCACATGCAGTCAACCTTGCGCAGGTGCGATTACACCAGAACCAGCCCAGCACCAGAAAAGCTTCTAATTCCAAAACTAATCCGTTAACCATTCGAAACTCACCTGAGATCCCCGGGACCTCAACCAAATATACCAATCAGTCCTCAAATATCACAGGAACTTAGTCGAACCTTTAAATCACATCAAACCATGTTAAAAGCACAAATTACACATCGATTCAAGCCTAATGCACTTCAAAGTTTCCAACTTCTACATTCGATGCCGAAACCTATCAAACCTACTCCAACTTTCAAAATCGGAATCTGACCTCGATATCAAAAAGTTCACTCCCGGTCAAACATCTCAAAAATTATCATTTTTCCAACTTTCGCCAATTAGCGCAAAAATGACCTACGGACCTCCAATTCAACATATGAACATGCTCCCAAGACCAAAGTTATCCTACGGAGCTATAGGAACCGTCAAAAATCCATTCTGGAGTTTTCTTCATATATTTCGAACAATGGTCAATTCCTATGACTCAAACCTTCATTTTAGGAACTATGTGTCGCATTTCACTCCGAAACCAAAACAAATCCTCCCGGCAAGTCACAAAACCCAAAAATGAATTAAAGGGAATAGTAAATAGGGGTTGAGGGCTAATTTTCTCAAAACGATCGGCCGGGTCGTTACAAAGCTAGTGATGATGGAGCTTCTCTATATAGCAGACGACGATCCTCATCATCTCAATAGGATGCTCGACCTACTGAGATAGTTACACAAACCGAGGAAGATGCCTCGGCACTTTGGGGGGAGTTTAATTTGGTAAATAATGTCAACTCCAATTTTCGAGCCCCAATTGCAATGCCCGGTACTGCGGGGCTGAGTATCGGGTCCCTTCCGTCTTTGGATGGTGAGCATCCAATAACCAGCACTGTATTTGATGCAGCTGCTTCCCATTCTTTAACTCCATCAGCTTCAACTCCATCTTCACCAACACCAACAACTGCTACATCGCTTTCATCTTCATCCACTCTTCCACCAGCAACTGCTACATCATTTCCATTTGCATCCACTCTTCCGCCAGCAAATGCTACATCATCTCTACCGGCCTCACCTGACCACGAAGAAGGTGTTCCTCTTCCCCAATCCCCAGTTTATGGGAATTTGGGGCAAATTTATGCTGCCCCATCTGAAGATCCACAAAACAGGAGGAATGTTACTCTTTCGATCTCTACCGGATGCAACTTGCTATCCCGGCCAGTAGAGCTTACTAATTATCTGAAGCCTTTGGCTTCAGAGAACGATTGGGAAAAGATTCAGGCACTCTCGAAAGAGTGTTTGTTGAACAAGGCCATCCACAACACCGCAGTGGTATGTTCCTTTCTTCCTTTATTACTTCTTCTATTTTTGGTATGAAAATATCCAGAATTTTACCCTTCTTTCTTTGTAGGCCAACTATCTTGCTTCTGAGGTCCTTTAAAGGTTTATTCATGAAAAGGAAGAGATTACCTCTGCACGGTACCAACGTTTGGCAGAGCATGAGCAAAATGTCGCTCGCCTTTCGGAACTGGAAGCCAAAGCTGCTGAGGTTGTGGTATTAGAGGCTCGTTTGCAGCAAAGCGATTAAGAAGTGGTAACCCTTAGCCAAGAAATTGGCCCGTTGAGGGTTATATTTAACGAAGTCAAGGCCAAATGGCCTGATGTCCATAATGTCGTTCTCGCTGTAACCGAACGCGAGGCTGCCTCCTTTAAAAGAGAAACCAACTTAGAGGCAGCTTGAACTCTAAAATTGAAGAGCTTGCTGCTCCAGGGGCAAAACATGCCCAGCTGGAAGAGAAGTACAGTAAAACTATCGAGCATAATAGTCTATTTAGTTCAGCTGTCCATGACCTTGATGTTAGCCTCAAATCTGTTAGATCAGGCCGGGAAAACCTTTCTACCGAGGTAACCCAACTCAAAGAAGAACTTAAGCATCGAGCGCCTTCTCTCGTTGTTGAGAAAACTTACGCTATGTACAACATGAGGAGAAAAACCTTGGAAGAGGCCAAAGATGATGTCATTGATTTTGACGCTGAAATTGCTAAGGCCCATGAGCTTGAGTTAGCTGCTAAAAATGGACTCCCAGCGAGGTCTGATGCACCTGGTCCTTCTGGTTCCGGTTTTGAGTTCTCGGGAAATGAAGAAGAATTGGAGGACGATGATACTGAAGGCCAAACTGGTGAAAATGTTGAGCCATCGGTGGATCTATCTACTTCTCACGGGGGCACAGACACTTCTCTTCCTCCTGGTTCCGGAGATACTGCAGTTTAGCTTCTCTTTTATTTTTCCAACTGTGCCATTTTGATATGTTTTTGTAAATAAAAATATCTTTTGCTCAAGTATTGTTTGAGTCTTCCTATCGTTTAAATATTCATGCAAGTCTTTAATCTTTGCATTTTCTTCCTTTTGCTCAAGAATTTTGCGCAAGCTTTTCTGTTTTGCGTCTTATTATGTGAAGCCTTGGGTGTATTCTCCCCAAAAGTATTTTTGATTCCGGGCATAAATTCTTCTGAAACCAACCCTTTAACGTGAGGGTTTTTATAAGAGAGGGCTCTCTTATGTTTACGGTGCTCTTGAAGAGGTCTCCTGTTCATTACGGTACTAGCATTTGAAGTACTTGTTTAACTTTCAAATGACAAAGTTAATTCATCGTTCAGACAAGAAACAAGATAAAAACAAAAGGATTTCATTTCATTTTATTCCTTCTATTTTCAGAAAGTACATATGCATTTACTATGCTTAAAAGAAATTACCATTACTTATTGCTAACTTGTACAACTTGTTTCTACGGGACTGGCCGCGCAGTTCCCGGTCCCGATGATGCAATTATGTTTCCAGGTTTTCATTTCCCGATCGACGTGTCAGTCATTGTTGTCGTATCCTCATATCATTCCCCCCAGTGTTCGAATGCGAAGAGTGTGAATTGGAATACTGAAAGTCTTGTATCTTCGACAATACCACTAATGAATTGCTAGATAATCCTTAACTTGGTAAAACACTTTACTTCCCCTCAGGAATTTATGCTATCGAGCGAAGAAAAATCTAACAACCCTTTAGTAGTTTGTGCTCATGAACGGTCGGGTAACCTTTGCTCAATAGCAAACTTAACTTCCTGGTGGGAATTTGCAATAGAGCAAAAGATTATCTAATCATCTCTGAGTGGATCTTTGCTTGTGTGCCTTGCTATTAAAGGTCTTATTGCTACTGTTCTAGTAGTGCTTTCTGTCACTGCCTCGTTAAAAACCTTGCCAGAAAAACCCAATTGGGACAAAAACTAAACGAAAGGAAAAAGAGTGCAGCACATACTTTCTGACCGGATAATGTTCATCAGTAATAATATATTTTGAGGTGTTCCACATTCCAATTGCTGGGTAACTTTTCTTCATTTTGGTTCTCCAACTCATATAAACCTTTCCCGGTGATAGCTGAAACCCGGTAGGGGCCTTCCCACGTTGGAACCTAGCTTCCCCGCATTGAGATCCTGTATGTTTTGAGTTACTTTCCTTAGGATCAAGTCTTCTACTTTGAAATAACGGAGGTTTGCTCTTCGATAATAATACCGCTCCATTTTCTACTTTTGAGCGGCCATTCTTACATGCGCCAAATCCCTGCATTCATCGAACAACTCCAAGTTGACAAGCATTGCTTCGTTGTTTGATTCTTCATATGCCTGGAAATATCGCAAGGTGGGTTCCCATACTTTCACCATTATTAAAGCTTTTGCACCGTATACTATAGAAAAAAAGGGTTTCCCCTATGCTCGACTTGGCTGTAGTTCGGTATGCCCATAGAACTCCAGGTAATTCCTCGGGCCAACTACCCTTAGCCGCTTCCAATATTTTCTTGAGATTTTGAATAATCACTTTGTTCGTTGACTCCACTTGACCGTCTGCGCTCGGATGATCGGGTGAAGATGTGATCCTCTTTATTTTTAAGTCTTCGAGGAACTTTGTAACGTTTGCACCGATAAACTGTGGCCCATTTTCTCATGCTATCTCTTTTGGTATTTCGAACTTACAAATTATATTTTCCCATAAGAAATCCACCACTTCACCTTCTCCGATCTTCTGATAAGGACCTGCTTCCACCCACTTAGAAAAATAGTCAATCAAGATTAAAAGAAATCTTACCTTTCCGAGAGCCGGTGGCAGTGGTCCGACGATGTTCATTCCCTATTTCATGAACGGCCACGGAGACAGAACCAAATATAAGGGCTCTTCCGATTGATGCACCAGTGGTGCGTAGCATTGGTACTTATCATATTTTCGTAGGAAGTCTTTGGCGTCTTGTTCCATGCGGGGCCAATAATATCCTGCCCTTACCAACTTCAGCACTAAGGTATCTGCGCCTGAGTGGTTTCCACATATCCCTTCGTGAACCTCTCTCATGACATAGTTAGCTTCGGATGGCTCTAAACATCGGGCTAGCGGACCTTGAAAAGATTTTCTATAAAATTGGCCTCTCTTGAAGCTATATCGTGCTGCTTTGGCGTGTAGCACCCGGGATGCATTGGGGTCTTCGAGTAGCTTCCCGTGCTCAAGATAATCGATGATTTCATTTCTCTAATCCCAGACTAAATTAGTTGAATTTACCTCATATTAACCATCTGTATCCAGGTTTGAGTTCATCACTTGTACTACTGTCCCAGACTCCGATCCCTTTATTTTCGGTGATGATCCTAGGCTTGCTAATATGCCTGCTTCTGCGTTATCCACCCTTGGGACATGAGTAATTGACCACTCCCTGAATCGCGCCAACAGAGCCTGAACCTTTACCACGTATTGTTGTATGTGCTCCTCTTTGGTGTCGAAGATCCCATAAACCTGCGTTACAACCAGCTGTGAGTCATATTTGATTTTGATGATCTCGGAATCAAGTCCCCAGGACATTTCGAGCCCTGCAATCAAATCTTCATACTCTGTTTCATTGTTAGCTAAAGGGACCGTTCTGATGGCTTTCCTTAGGGTTTTCCCTGAAGGCGTGATTAAGACTATCTGAGTCTGGACCCTTTTACGTTGGAAGCTCCGTCCATAAATAAGGTCCAAACCCCTGATGTCGATTCCGACACAATTACTGCCTCTTTGGTTGCTAGAGAAAATAATCGCGGACTGAAATCGGCAATGAAGTTAGCCAAGACTTGCGACCTAATTGTAGTCCTTGGTTTATATTCTATGTCGAATCCACTCATTTTGATAGCCCATTTGGCCAATCTACCCGAGAGCTCGAGTTTATGGAGGATATTCCACAAAGGAAAAGTAATCACCACGGCTATCGGGTGGCATTTGAAGTAGGACCTCAGCTTCCGAGCGGCGACTACGAGAGCTAAGGCCAGTTTCTCCAAATGTGGGTAGCGAGTTTCTGCTCCTGTTAAAATGTTACTAACATAATAAATGGGAGATTGCGTACCTTCATCCTCTCGGACTAAATCCGCACTTACTGCTACTTCCGAGACCGCTAGATAAACAAGCAACGTTTCACCTTCTTTTGGTTTTGAAAGCAGTGCAGGGCTTGACAAGTACTTCTTTAAATCCTTCAAAGCCTGCTGGCACTCCGGGGGTCCATTCGAAGTTATTTTTCTTTTTGAGCAGTGCGAAGAAACAATGATACTTTTCTGATGACCGGGAAATGAACCTGCTCAAAGCTACCAATCTCCCCGTAAGCCTTTGGACTTCCTTCATGTTTGATAGTTGGTCAGGGATGTCTTCTATGGCCTTAATATTATTGGGGTTTACCTCAATTCCCCTTTGGGATACCAGAAATCCCAGAAACTTACCAGAGCTGACCCCAAACGCGCATTTCTCAGGATTAAGTTTCATATTATGCTTCCTTAGGATGTCGAAAGTTTCTTATAGATGTTTAAGATGATCACCTACATTTAAAGACTTAACGAGCATATAGCCTATATAAACTTCCATAGTTTTTCCTATTTGTTTTTCAAATATCCTGTTCACGAGCCGTTGATAAGTGGCTCTGGCATTTTTCAACTCGAAGGGCATCACATTGTAGCAATATGTACCGAAATTCATTATAAATGAAGTCTTTTCCTGATCCTCTGGGTTCATCTTAATTTGGTTGTACCCGGGTACAAGCATTGAGGAAACTCATTAACTCGTGCCCGGTTGTGGCATCAATTATTTGATTGATGTTTGGCAGTGGGAACAAGTCTTTCGGGCACGCCTTATTAAGATCTTTATAATTTACGCACATGCGAAACTTATTGTTCTTCTTAGGAACTACTACTATATTGGCTAACTAGTCTGTATATCTTCTGCCTTCGAGGGTTCCGTGTTGTCCCGGTTACGACCATAATTGTTCTTAGCTCGGTCACTCAAGAATTCTCTGAGGTGACCATTATTCAATAATATTGCCACTTCTTCCCGGAGGTATCGACAGTCCCCTGTCCGGTGGCCATTTGTCCCATAGTATTCACACCATAAGTTGGATCCCTCTATATGGGATCAGATCTTATCAGTTTCGGGAATCGTGTTTTTTTTCTTTTTGATACCAATTCCACTATACTGACGTTGATGTTGTATTCCGATAACTTGGGGTAAGAAAGATCTCATGATCCTGACGCTTCTTTGTTCTGCAATGATCGATTGTTTCGACCGCGATCAGTCCTCCTGTCAACGGCAAACTTGTCTGCTATCCGGAAACCTCCGCTACGGCCTTCGATCCATTCATATGGAAAAAACCGGCCCGTCGAAGTTCATCTGTCCGTGTCATAATCATCATTTGATTTTTCCCTATTCTTTTCCCATCCTTTGGTCGATGATGGAAAACCAGCTCGATCATCTTTGATCCTTATTTTTGATTCATACCGGTTGTGGACATCCGCTGAGGTCGTTGCTTGAAACTCGAGCAGGCTTTCCTTCAATTGTCGGGAAGCGTCTGAACTCCTTGGATTCAATCCCTTGGAGAATGCTTCAGCCGCCCATTCATCCGGGATAATCGAGAGCAACATTCTCTCCTTCTGGAATCGGGTAACGAACTCTCGTAGCAGCTCAGACTCTCCTTGAGCAATCCTGAATATGTCGGCCTTTTAGGCATGTACTTTTCTAGCCCCAGCATGAGCCTTGATTAAAGAGTCCGCGAGCATTTGAAAGGATTCTATGGAATGCTCGGGTAATATCGAATACCATGTCAAGTCTCCCCTCGTAAGGATTTCTCCAAATTTCTTTAGCAACACAGACTCAATTTCATGAGAAGCTAAATCATTTCCCTTTACCGATGTTGTGTAGGTGGTAATATACTCATGGGGGTCTGAAATTCCGTCATACTTTGGCACTTCATGCATTTTGAACTGCTTCGGAATAAACTCTGGAGCCGCACTTGGCTTGTATGACAATTGAGTATACATTTTTGAGTCTGGACCTTTCAGCACTGGTGGCGCGCTCGGGATCTGGTCCATGCGGGCGTTCATTTACCTCATAAACCGTAAAAGTTCATTCCTAAAAGGATCGTTCTCGTTATTGAGGCCGGATCTGCTCCCTCCTGCCCCATCGGAGCCAACTTCACCCCTGGGAGTGTTGTTGTCAACCCTATGCATTGTTTGATTCACGGAGGCCCCGGGAGGAATCAGATCTTGTCTGTTTGCATAATTCGAAGCCCCCGACAGCGCCTGCTTCAACTCCGTCATAACATTATCCTGTCGCGTGAAGTGGACTAGAGTGATAGCTTGTTGCTCTTGCAAGATACTTACCGCGTCAACGACATGTTCCTCATCAGCATCATCGGGAGTTGTCTCTGTAACATATCGAGGATATTACCTGTCATGCACCAGTGGGGCGCCATTCCCCTCATTGTGGGTGTCACTGATTGAGTCCTCGAAATAAGGTTGATCCCCTCAAATCTCGGGGTTGTGCATGTTGTTAACAGTGTTATCTGTTATTTCTTATGATTTTTTCTAAGACAAAATAATCAAAACGCGTTAGTAAAAAAGGCAATGATCAATTTAATTGCATGATTGTCTAGTCCCCACGGTGGGCGCCAAATTATATACCCGTAAAATGGTACAATTAAATTTATACGTGGTTTTTAGACAAGTGAATTAATTTGATCCTGTAATAATAAAATAATCAAAGAATTATGCAATACTTAGCCTTAGGATGTAGATGAAACAACAGAAGCAACAGTTCCG
>AWOL01S0284460.1:7997-19477 GCA_000715115.1 Nicotiana otophora
TGAACGTAAGGACAAAAACAGCACAAAAGCTCAAAGTGTGGTCCGCAGAATACCATCTGCAGACGCAGGTCATGAAGCAATTCCATCAGAGAAGATTTCAAGATGCGGATCGCAAATAAAATTGTGCGGCCGCAGAAACTGGGTAAAAGCCAAAGTTCAGAGAACATGCATCTCAAGTTCAACAATAGTGCGGACCGCACAATTATTAGGTGACCGCAACCACATTTGTGCGGACCGCAGAAGAGCATGGTGCGGCCGCAAACATATTTGTGTTGTCCGCAGAAATAGAGAAGTGCGGCCGCAGTTCAGAATTGTGCGGCCGCAGGTTTACAATCCTGTCAGGCTGAAGCAAAGTGCGGACCGCACATGGAATTGTGCGGTCGCAGAACCTTCGAAGGGGCATTTTTGTCCGAAAATTCCAGCACTATATAAATAGAAGAGTTTTACTTTTTTAGGTTAACTTTTGATATCAGCAGCCACACTAGACGGTTTCTTTTACTCTTTTTAGTAGTTTTTTGCTATTTTAAGCTTTTTGAATATTGATTTCATCATTGTAATAATCAATATGGATTTTATTATCACTTCTTCTTCTTTTTCTTCCAATTTAAGCATGAGTAGCTAGATGTTTCCTAGGGTTGTGACCCAACCCTAGTGTGTAAGCTTAATGGGTGTTTGATTTATTGCTTGTTTATGGTTGGGCGTTGATTATCTAACCTAGTTCTTGCATTTATGTGAAGAATTAATGGTTGCAAATATTATTTCATGCCTATTTGACTTGGTCTCTACTTGAGAAAGAGAGACTTAGTCTAGGAAAACTTGGTTAGCAAGAAATTGGGTCAATGGAGAGATTGATAAGCCCAATTAAAGGGTTGAACCTAGAGATAGTAAAACCCGACTTGAGCTTATTATCAACTGTTTCATTCAATACCCATTTGGACTTGAGAAAGCCAAATTGGGCAAAATCACTCTCTGACCGAGAGGTAGTGAGTGGGTACNCATTAAATACTCATTTAGACTTGAGAAAGCTAAATTGGGCAAAATCACTCTCTGACCGAGAGGTAGTGAGTGGGTACTTGAGTGTTGATAGCTATAATACACCCCGACCAATAAAAAAGCTTTAAAGTTTACAACCCATTAGGCAAACACCTAGGTGAAGGTCATAGCCCTAGGCCTTTTATATCATTTGAAAAATTACCAAAAATAATTTCCTAGTTTCATTTTTTAAATTGCAATAGTAGTTTAATTTAGATTTTCAAACAAAACCAATTATTGCGGAAGTAAAACTTTAGATATACAAACTCACGCGCTAAGATGTATACTACTAACACTCATTCGCATAGCTCCCTCCGGAATTCGACCCCGATTCTTGTTGGGTATTACTATTGCATCGGCCGTTTTCATATCCTCAAATAGAGGAGTGAAATTGGACAAGATCACGAGGCGATGACCAATATTCCTTAGGTTGTTTTTGATTGTCCAGCAAAATTTTACGCTTTGACCGGTGTCCGGGCGCCCGGGCCCATGAAGATGGCATGGGCTATATCACACGAAAATTTGAGAATTGGGCGGAATTCCAGTTTATGGCCCTAAGACGCCAAAAACGAGGAACAACCATGGCGATGTGATGAATAATATTCCATAGGCCAAAAAATTATTAAGTGATCTAGGTCTGGGCGTCCGGGCCCATGCGGATGGTGTGGGCTATAGCACACGAAAATCTAGGAGTCGGGCAGAATTTCAGTTTTATTGCCCAATAACGCCAAAATATGAGGAGCGATCATAGCAAGGGCGATGACTATTATTAATTAGGTTTTGTTTGATGGGATGAAAAGTTTTTAGGCGATCCGGGTTAGGGCGCCCGGGCCCATGCAGATGGCGTGGTCTATAGTACACGAAAATCTAGGAATCAGGCGAAATTCAAGTTTAATGGCTCTAAATCACTAAACCTGCGAGGAACGGTCATGGAAAGGTGATGACTAATGTCCCTTAGGTTGTTTTTGTTGGGCGGCAAAATTTTAGGCGGTCTAGGTCCAGCGCCCGGGCCCAAGCAGATGGCATAGGCGCACATGAAACTCTAGGAATTGGGCGGAATTCAATTTTAATGACTCAAAATCACTAAAAATACAAGGAACGGTCATGTCGAGGTGATGACTAATGTTCCTTAGGTTGTTTTTGTTGGGCGCACGGGCCCAAGCAGATGGCGTAGGCTATAACACATGAAAATCAAGTTTTATGGCGAAGCGATGGCTAAGTTCCTTAGGTTGTTATTGATGGGCCGACAAAATTTTAGGCGATCCGGGTCCGGGCGCCCATGCAAATGGTGTGGGCTCTAGCACACCAAAATCTTGGAATCGGGCAGAATTCATATTTTATGGTCCTCAAACATAAACAAAATGAGAAACGGTTATGGCGAGGCGATTACTAATGTTTCTTAGCCCGTTTTCATGGGCTGGAAAAATTTTAGGCGATAGGAGTCAGGGCGCCCGAGCCCATGCATATGGCATTCGTTATAGCGCATGGAAATCTGGGAATCGTGTAGAATTCCAGTTTTATGGCCCTAAAATGCCATAAAATGAGAAATGGTCATGGTGAGGCAATGACTAATATTCCTTAGGTTATGTTTGATGGGCTGGTAAATTTTTAGGCGATACGGATCTGGCATCTGGGCCGATGCAGATGGCATGGGTTATTACACACGAAAATCTAGGAATCGGGTAGAATTCCAGTTTTATGGCCCTAAAATACCAAAAATGATTAACGGCCATGGCAAGGCGATGACTAATATTCCTTAGATCATTTTTATAGGCCGAAATTTTTTAGGCAATCCGGGTCCGGGCGCTCGGACCCATGCATATGGCGTGGGCTATAGCATAAGAAAATCTGGGAATCGAGCGGAATTCAAGTTTTATGGCCCTAACATACCAAAAAATGTTTAACGGTCATGGAGAGATGTTGACTAATGTTCCTTATGTCGTTTTTGATGAGATGGAAAAATTTTAGGCGATCCAGGTTCGGGCCCCCAGGCTCATGCGGATGACGTGTGTTATAGCACATGAAATTGTGCGAATCGGG
This sequence comes from Nicotiana otophora, assembly GCA_000715115.1. NCBI lineage: Eukaryota > Viridiplantae > Streptophyta > Magnoliopsida > Solanales > Solanaceae > Nicotiana > Nicotiana otophora. The sequence continues at coordinate 11,070 of AWOL01S0284460.1, forward strand.
CATAATTATAGTTTTATGGCTCTAAGAAGCCAAAAACGATGAACGGCCACGGCGAGGCGACTAATGTTCTTAGGTCATCTTTGATGGGACAGTGAAATTTTAGGCGATCTGGGTCTGGGCGTCCAAGCTCGTGTAGGGGGCTTGGGCGCATACGAAAATCTGGGAACCAGACGGAATTCTAATTTTGAACGGTGATGACGAGGCGATGACTAATATTCCTAATATCATTTTTTATGGGCCGGCAAATTTTTAAGCGATCCGGGTCCTGGCACCCGGGCCCATGCTGATGGCTTGAGCTACTACATACGAAAATCTTGGAATTGGCGGAATTTCAGTTTTATAGCCCTTAAAGACAAAAAATGAGGAACTGCCATGGCGAGGCAATGACAAATATTCCATAGGTCATTTTTTATGGGCCGGCAACATTATAGGTGACCTGGGACGGGGCGCTCGGGCCCATGCAGATGTCATGGGCTATAGCACACAAAAATATGGGAATCGGGTGAAATTCAAGTTTTATGTCCCTAAAACGCCAAAAAATGATGAACGATTATGTAGAGGTGATGACTAATGTTCCTTAGATCGTATGTGTTCGGCCGATAAATTTTAAGGCGATCCGGGTCCGGGCACAATCGAAAGGGAAGGATAACAAAAAACACAATAAGATTAAACAGGAGCTGCCAAATGGGTAAGATAGGGGACACTGGATGGAGAATGGAAGGACTAGCAAGCAAGGTCTTTGAGGAGGTTGTCCATGCAAGCATTAACACCCCTTTGATCATTGATCAACTGCTCTTTCAGGTTCTCCACTTGGTTCCTCAACTCCACATTTTCAGCCTTTAGGTGGGCAATCTCTTCTCCCTGAGCGTTGATGAAACTAGGTTCTTTGCTGGCCTAATTGAGCTTAGACTCAATAATAACATTCTGCGCCTTCAACCACCTAATTTCCTCATTTGCAGCATTTTGGGCATCAATAAGATGAGAGATTGTGGAACTGCTGCCTATTCCCCCCTTTTTGTCAACATACTCATATTCCTCCAAGGTGTTCATTGAGACCATTTGTTTATGAGTTCCCACAACTTCTCTTCCCAAGGAGACCTCAAATCATTCAAATACTTTTGTGAGCAGGAACCTATGTGGCAGCCCATGATTTTCACCCTTGAAGTCTGCCACTTTCTTCATGTGTTCAACCAAAATCCCAGGCAGATTGATGGGAGTGCATTCGTCCAGTGCCTCCAAAAGAACCAGGTCCGCTATAGAGGCAATTGATTTCCTTTCAGCTCTTGGTAGTAAGATCTTATTCACCAACTCGAACAAGAATTGGTATTCTAGAAGCAGTGCCTTCTTGTGCACTCGTTCCCTTTGTTGAACAGTTTGAGGCTTGGAAATAAGCTTCCTAAAACCTGAGAACAAGTTCCTTCCACAGTTGAGAGTCCTTCAGCAGGCACCCAAAAAATATCCTCGAGCACAGCCTCATCAATCACAAATTCTACCCTAGTGATCTTCAAATAGCTGGTGTCACCTTCCACTATGAACAAATCAATATAGAGACTACGAACTTCCTCATCATAGACCTTTGGACTCTGAACAGTAAAGTGATGAGTCCACTTTTGGAAGTCGTAGATTTCAACCAACTGCCGCATTCCAAACTTATCAAGAATGTCAGTGTCAAAACCTATGCCCCACATAACTTTCTGCATTTTCAATTTTGCTTTCCTTTCGAGATCAGACACATCAACTTTGGACCTCTTTGAGGAACTAGGTTCCTCACAGCTACTTAGCCTCTTTCTGAGTGGCCTTTTCTTCTCAACAGTCTTCTTCTTTTCAACAGACTTTTCATGTTTAACTCCTTCGTCACCACCAAACCCAGCAACGTTTGCACATAGGTTATCCTCGCTATCATCAAATTCTCCAACAAACACCGACTTCATCTCAGAGTACATAATCTCCAAAGGGACTGTATCAAGGTGAAGAGAAGATGAAGGGTTAGTACTGCCCAGGTGATATCTAGTAGAGCTTAGAGTTTCATCCTTAGGTAGGAGCTGAGAACTCCTCTTGGGCAGAGGGACCAGGTTCCTCTGTAGGCTCCCCTGTAGTACTGACCAGTGCTCGGTCACTTTGAGGTACCTGGTCCTAATTTCCTCGTTCTTCCCCCTGAGTCTCAGTACCCACATCATCAGATAGAGAATCCCCAACTAGACGTTCCATAGCAACAACAGTCAAAAATAATTTCACCTATCTTACCCACAATAGTTCCCAACAATGCAGTATCAGTAGAAGAGAATGGAGCATTACCTGATGTTTAACAAATATTCAGATCAAAACCCTGAGCACATTGAGTTTCAGAAACACCAGACACAGCACACCATCCATCATATCAGGAACCGACACTCCTATCTAGATAGTTGTGCTTAGAGATACAGAGACACAATAGGGATGTCTTTAGTAGCTTTGGGAGACTCGAGTTGTGGTGAAGACATGGTTGATTAAGAGGTATGAGAAGAAACAGAGGCAATTAATGATGTGGCACACTGGTAGTTCAAAATGTATATGAGTGTAAGAGGAACTACTAACCTAAGTCATGGGAACCAGGTTCCTTGACAAATTTTATAAATACGAGCATCATCCTTCCAAAAATTTGCAATGTCATTAGCCACTTGTTTGTCCTGTAGTTTACATGTGTGTTTACCTCTAACGGTATAGAATTGAGTTAGAAGTTGCCAGAAAACACTTTTTACAATTTACCTTACCATCCTTTCATAGCCAATCATCGAGGGACCAGGTTCTCTGCCATATTAAGGACACTTATATTGTCACATAGTAGTTGCACACAATCAGAGAATACACCAAAGGCTTTCAATCGTTGCTCGATCCACAACAGTTGGGCACAACAGGAGGCACCACATATTCAGATTCTGTAGTAGAGAGGGCCATAGAATTTTATTTCTTTGTACCCCCATGAGATCAAGCAAGATCCTAAAACGCATGCCATGCTAGATGTGCTCTTTCTATCCACCAGATAACAAGCATAATCAACATCAGCATAGCTAATCAAGTCAAAATTATCTCCTGAGGGATAATAGAGGACTAGGTCCTGCGTTCCTTTGAGATACCTCAGAATTCTTTTGATAGCTTTCAAATGAGATTCTTTAGGACTTGATTGGAATCTAGCACACAACCTAATACTAAACACAATGTCAGGTCTGTTGGATGTTAGGTACAAGACAGATCCAATGATACCCCGATACATAGTTTTATTTACAGGGGAATCAAGTTCGTCCATGTCTAGACAAGTGGCAGTAGCAATGAGAGTATCAATGGTCTTTGAGCTTTCCATATCAAACCTTTTCAGAAGCTCCTTAATGTATTTCTACTGACTCATCATTGTTCCCTTAGGGGTTTGCTTAACTTGCAACCCTAAGAAAAATTCAATTTCCCCATCATGCTCATTTCAAACTCGCTTTCCATAAGCTTTGCAAACTCCTCACACAAGGAATCATTTGTTGTACCAAAGATGATGTCGTCAACATAGACTTGCACGATGAGCAGGTTCCTCCCCTATTTCTTCAAAAATAGGGTGTTGTCGATTTTTCCTCTTGTACAGCCATTTTCAAGAAGAAATTTGGGCAACCTATCATACCATGCACGAGGGGCCTGTTTCTGCCCATATAATGCCTTTTCAAGTTTGAACACATGTTCAGGATGCTCATAACACTCAAAATCAGGTGGTTGTTTGACAAAAACTTCTTCCTTTAAATATCCATTCACAAATGCACTTTTGATAACCATTTGGAATAGTTTGATTTCCATATGAGAAGTAAAGACAATAAGGATTCTGATGGCTTCCTTTCGAGCAACTAGGGTAGAAGTCTCATCATAGTCAATTCCTTCTTCTTGATTATAGCTTTGGACCACCGGCCTCGCTTTATTTCTTGTTGTATTGCCAAATTTATCAAGCTTGTTTCTGAATACCTACCTAGTTCTAATAATAGCTCTATCTGAGGGTCGAGGAACCAGGTGCCTCACGTTGTTCCTCTCAAATTGATGGAGCTCCTCTTGCATGGCAGCAATCCAGCCAGTATCTTTCAACGCTTTCTTGATATTTTTCGGCTCAATTTGAGACAAGAAAGTTGAGAAAGAAAACATGTTTCTTGCCCTGGATCTAGTCTGAATCCTTGAATCCAGAGGAGTGATTACGTTTTGGAGAGGATGTGAGCGTTTGTGCTTCAAGTTAGACACTTGGGTTTTAGGATGTGAGGGACTAGGTTCCGCCATATGAGAGCCATCATTGGAACCTATGGAAGTGTGAAAGTCACTTCTTTGATATGCATCAGGAGTGCTTAACACAGCATCAGCAACTCTATTGTTAGCTTCAGTTCTTGTGATAGAAGGATCGGGTTCCTCCAAATCAGTTGGAAGTTCTACTACATTTTCTTCACTGGATTCCTTAACTTGAACCATTAGATCACCCTTCCCGTTTGCCATATCAATAACCTCTACAGTGATATTTGAATAATCTCCATCTTGATCATACTTATCATATGATTCTTGAATAGTTATCAACAATCACGAAGATGTACTGCTTTCCTCCTCTATCAGGCCTCCTCATAGGTCCACACAAAGCTATATGAAAAATATCCAGTGGCCTTGAGGTGATCACTTCCTTCTTTGGCTTGAATGAGTACTTGACTTGCTTCCTTTTCACACATGCATTACACACCTTGTTATCTTTGAACTTTGACTTCGGCAACCCACGAACCATGTCCTTCTTGATCAGCTTGTTCAACATAGTGAAGCTTGCATGTCCCAATCTTCTGTGCCATAGTTCAGCATCATCATCAATGGCACTCAAACATGTAATATCACCACCATCAGAGATTCAAAGTCTGCAACATAAATGTTTTTGAACCTTTTGCAATCAGAACCACTTCACCAGTTATAAGATTGGTGACAGTGCAAGACTTTAACAGGAACTCCACCTTATTCCCTTTGTCTCAGATTTGAGAGACACTCAGCATGCTATACTTCAAGACATTCACATAATACACATTCTCAATTGAGTGAGAGAGTATTTTTCCAATATTTCCAATTCCGAGAATGTATCCCTTTTTTTCATTTCCAAAGGATACACTCCCACCTTGCAAGGCCTTGAGTGAAAGGAAATCATCCATTCGTCCAGTCATGTGTTTAGAGCAGCCACTCTCCATGTACCATTTTTGACTGCTTCCTTTCACTACTGTCTGCACAAGGGAATTAGAGATTAGTCTTAGGAACCCAAACAAGTTTGGGTCCCTTGTAATAAGGGAAGGGGCGAATCAAATTTATTTTTGTTCATGCAGGCATCACACATTTCTTTTTCAGAGAATCAAGTTCCTTAGTAGTAGAAACTTTTTCGACAAAAACTTTGTTTTTCTGTTAGGACTGAAACTTTGCTTTACATGAATCTTTGTAATGATCAGTCTTACCACATTGAGTACAAAGCCAGTTATTAGGCACAGTAACATACTTGCTATGTGAGTTATAGGGGGATTTTTCCTTGTGGAACCTGATTCTTTGCATGTTCCCTACATTACTTTTATACATAGACGTTATTACATGAGAGGACCAGGTACATTTAAGTGCCTTATTAAGATCATTTTTAGCCCTTAATCCTCCTGAAGTTGTCTATTCTTTTCAAGCTCAGCAACAAGACTTGTTTTAACTTTCTTAGCTCACTCTCAAGCTGAAGTTGAGCGTCACTAGCCATTTCTTTACCCTTAATGCTATCCATTCATTTTTTCCGTTTGGTTTTTCAACAAGTTATTTTCTCTAGTTACTTCTTCCACTTGTTCCATCAAGTCTACAATGAAAACTACCATATCATCCCTCTCTTGTTCTGTGTCACCAATTTCTTTTATTAAAGCATTTTTCTCGTTAATGAGGCTATGATAGGCATCAATCAACACATTTTCTAAGGACATCAATTTTTTCTTAGAGTAAGTTTTCAAATTTCTTTGAACATCAAGAAAACTTACCTCATCTTCCTCCTTGTCCTCATCATCATCAGATTTGGCCATGAGTACAAAGATTGACTCATATTCTGAAGATCCATTGTCAGCAACCATCATAGATGTATCTCCTTGGTCATCTTCACCTTCAGATTCACTGGAGGAATCTTTCCAGGAAGCCAGGGCTTGCTTCACCATGTTGTCAGCAACATCTCTTCTTTTGAACTTTCTGTCAGGGACCTGGTTCCTCTTAGCTGCCTTATCAGTATTGGTTTTGTAATGATCCTGCTTATGAAGAGGACGGTCTTTAATGAAGTGTCCAGACTTTTCACACTTATGGCAACATTTATTTTCTTTGAAATTCCTGCTAGAACTTCCTTTCTTTGGAATCCCACTATTTTTTCAAATCATCTTTTGGAATCTTCGAGTGAGATACTCCATGTTGGATTCATCACTACTTGAGTCGTTGTTGGCAGCCTTAAGAACCCAGTTCTTCTCCTTCTTGGGCTCTCTTCTTTCAAGATCCTTCTTTCTCTTTATCTCAAGTTTTGAGATTTCCAATGAGTTCATCAATGGTCAGCTTCTGCAGATCCTTGGCTTCAGTGATAGCATTCAATTTACTTTCCCAGGAACCTGGTAAAACGCTGAGTATTTTCCAGACCAGTTTGTTTGTTAGGATGACTTCTCCAAGGGAGTGAAGCTCATTGATAATGGAGGTGAAACGTGTGTGCATATCTTGAATAGACTCATCGTGCTTCATCTTGAAAAGTTCATACTCAGTAGTAAGCATATCAATTTTGGACTACTTAACCTGAGTAGTTCCATCATGGGCAGTTTGAAGAGCTTCCCATATCTCCTTAGCAGACTGGCAAGTTGAGATGCGGTTGTATTCATCTGGTCCGATGCCACAAACAAGAATCTTCTTTGCCCTGAAATTCTTCTCAATAGCCTTTCTATTAGCACCGTTATACTCTTTTCTTGTTTTTGGGACTGTAATTGTTCCCTCACCATCAGTTTTCATGGGAACCAAAGGTCCATCATAGATTATATCCCACAACTCTGAGTCCTTGGCCATGATGAAGTCATGCATTCTTGTTTTTCACCAACCATAGTATTGGTCGTTGAATCTTGGTGGTCTATACATTGATCGTCCTTCCTTGAAGTTTGGTGGAGCATCCATGTAGATCCTTTCTATGTGTTAACCTTTTAGAAAGAACCTGCTCTAATACCAAATGATGGAAACTTAGGGTCCACCAAACTATATAGAGAACCTAGTTCTCTATCAGTTCCCACAGAACATACACACAGCGGTAAGTAAATAACACAATAATATTTTACGTGAAAAACTACCAACTCACGAGATTAAAAATCACGACCTACACTCGTAGGATTTCAACTTCACTAACCGAGCAACTTTAGATTATAACATATTGTAACATAGGAATTAAACTCTTAATCCCTCACCTACTTGCAATAACTATATTGCAAGCCTCTTTGTAATAACTCTATTACAAAGAAACAAATCTTGACTAACTCTAGTCAATAAACTAAACCAAACAGTGGTTTAAATTTGTCCTACAAAGACACTTCTTGAAAGTAGTTGTAAGGCCCCGTAAATATTTTCTTAAAAATCGGGGTTCTGTGATGCCGAAGTAGGCGTAGAGGTTAATAGTTCAGACTTTTTGGATTGAAAAGTGAGCTGGGGAGTTGAAGAAAAATGTTGGGCAGAAGTAGGCATTTCTGCGATCCATTCTGCGACCGCAGAAGCACTCTGCGGACCGCAGAATGGCCGCAGAGTGGACCAGTTTTTCAGGCCATTTTTAATATCATTTTTGCAGCCCATTATGTGACCGCATAACCATTTCGCGGGCCGCACTCTTGTCGCATATCCCGCTTAGGGAGTTATTGGAGGGAGGTTCTGCAGTGTACTATGCGACCGTAGAACACGTCTGCGGGCCGTATAGTGACCGCAGACCTAGTTAGTTCCTTTCCAGTTTTGGCACCCCAATTTCGCGGTCATTTCGCAGATCGCATAACCATTATGCGGTCACATATGCGACCGCAGAACCTGTTTCGGAGCTTTATTGTTTGGTTTTAAAACCCAACCCTACTTCGTTAAAATAGATGTAAGGGGCCATGTTTGAGCAAAACCTGATATTTTAGAGTGAGAGAGCGAGTCCTAGAGGGAGAAAGTGATCTTCATCAAGTTACTCTTCAATTTTTGCATAAACCTTTGAAGATTATCAAGAGAAGTACCTTAGGTCTTCATCCTAAAGGTAAGAATCTATGCCCTAGCTCTTAATTTTGAAAATCTTCTAAAAAGGGGGATAATTAGAAAGACAATTCTTGGGTGTGGGAGTTGTTATCTTGCATGCATGTATCCTTGAAGTATGTGGGAAGGTTGTGAGCTAAAAATGGTAG
>AWOL01S0284473.1:7761-22237 GCA_000715115.1 Nicotiana otophora
ATTCCAACTGTATTAGTTTCACTCAAATCCGACTCCAAATCGATGTTCAAGACTCAAAAATGCACTCTATGAAACTTGAGACAAAAACCCCTAATTTCCCTTTTGAATTCATCCACCAAATGCCAAAAACGAGAATAGATTCATGAAATATAATCAAAATCGAGTAGAGAACACTTACCCCAATACATATGTGAAAATCGCTTCAAATATCGTCTCAATCCGAGGTCTATAGCTCCAAATATGAATAAAATGACCAAACCTTCAATTTAAAGCTTCTGCCCAGCCATTTTGCTTTTGCAAACAAATGAGCCGCTTCTGCGACAATACATCTGCTTCTGCGGAACTAGATGAAAACTCGACTGTCGCACCTGCCGAAAAAATATCCGCTTCTGCGACATCACAGGTGCGAGCCTTCATTCGCTCCTGCACAAGACCTCGCTTCTGCGCTCCAGCCAACCGCACCTCATCCGCACATGCACTCAAAAAATCCGGTTCTACGATCATTCCTCATCCAGCCTTTTCTCACTTCTGCGACGAACAACCCGCATTTGCGAAGTCTCTTCTACGACCAAGACTCCGCAGATGTGGCTATAGCAGCACCATAAATCTTCAGCAATGCAACAAGAGATAAAATGATCTGAACCACGTGAGTAACTCACCCGAGCCTCTCGGGACCCCGTCCAAATATACCAACAAGTCCCATAACCTAATAGAGACCTACTTGAGGCCTCAAATCATGAATAACAACATCGAAACGACGAATCATACCTCAAATAAAACTTAATGAACTTTAGAACTTTCAACTTACAAAACTCGTGTCGAACCATATCAAATCAATTCAAAATGAACTCAAATTTTGCGTTCAAGTCCCAAATGACATAATGAAGCTATTTAAATTCTCTGAATCACAATCCGAATCCGATAGCCTCAAAGTCAACTCTCGGTCAAACTTATGAACTTTTCAAACTTTCAAATTTTCAACTTTCACCAATTAGCACTGAAACCTTCTAGAAATATCGAAATGCAAATCTGGGCATACGCCTAAGTCCAAATCACCATCCAAACCTAAAGGAATCATCAAAACTCGAATTCGAGGTCAAATACTAAAAAGTCAAACTTGGTTAAATCTTCCAACTTTAAAACTTCAATCATGTAATTCATTCTTCCAAATCAATTCCGAATAACCTGAAAACCGAAAATGACGATTCACACAAGTCATAATACATCATACGATACCGCTCAAGACTTCAAATAGATGAACGGAATGTAAATGCTCAAAACGACCAGCTAGGTCATTACATTCTCCCCCACTTAAACATATGTTCGTCCTCTAACGTACCAAGAGTCATTCCAAAGCCATCAAATGACCGTGTAACCTTACCATGCACATACCCGGGGTGATCCCACGTCACCCTAATCCATATAAGCCTGACGATAACCTAACTGAAGATCCCTAATTCAACCTTAGCCCATGAACCTTGGAACCCAATTCTTAACATTCGGGATTTTTTACAAGACCTGAATCTCGCATCTACACATAGTACAAGCCTAATCAAGCTGTATCAAGCCATAACCAAAGCCCAAGATGTCGTCACATGTTGCACCACATAACTTAGATGCTCACAACAATAACTTTTGACCACATTAGCTGCTCAAAACAAACCCAGTACCGATAATAAACCTCATATTAAACAAACCTCGTTCTAAAACCTTCGTACACTACCGATGATGAAAGAAACATGCAGAAACTCATAACCACTTATCAGATCAGCAATTCATGGAGCCCTCTCATGTCTGACAAGAACCCAAGTTAAATCCTAAGCCGACTTCTAAAATTATTCCTCTATACCTACTGTAATCAAATCTGATAGCGTCCATTCTAGGTCCAATGACCTCATCTCATCAAACACAACCACTCTAGTGACATGCCACATCAATACAACCTAAAGCCGCAAACCGTGCAATCCGTGCACCAATAAGCAACAATTCAAATGCACTCAAAAATGGAAAAAATGACTCAAATGAGAGAACTATTCCACAAACTCAACAAGTACCACCACAACGCTATGCTAAGAACCCATCACACACAGTAGAACCAAAACACAAGAATCTATCACAAAGGATCATATCCCATCATAACCCAGCTGCAATGCGTGACCAATCCAAACATCGATCCATATGAAATACCTAGAGCCCCAAGGCTCAAAATCAACAACCATAAGCAATTCGACACCAAGTACATAAGTGCATGTCCATAACCATAAAGAAGCGAATAACACTTTATACCACAACCCGGAAAGAACATAACCAAGGAGCAATCAACCATTCAACACCTTAGTAATAATCCCGCTCAAATTCCGCTACAAGACCCAAATAGACTCGCGCCATGTGTGCATATAACCAACAAATCCCAACCCCTTGTAGCATAAAAGAGTAACACATAGAACACATCAGATATGCATATGATCAATTCCAGCCTAATTATATACCTTTCTGCAATAACGGTGCCGAGTCAACAAATCTGAAGCAGTGTAGGATACACATCCTCATTAGGCCTACCAATGAGCCCCCAAATCAACCATGATCATCCCTAAATAGATAAATAACCCTCCGAAAGTCCACAATGACCTAGCCATAACACATACTATCATCTAGATAGCTTTGGCCACATCTTCACATTACACAACCACGAAAAAATTTGCTTCTAAGAACTCCCAGTCTCCAAATTCATAGAACACATGAATCTCCATAGCTGATCCCAACTCCAGTACTTTAATGTCTAACACTCCTCCCATGCACGAACATCTCATGAGAAGTACTTCTATAATTCTTCTGTGCCACATAGCAAAAATTTGAATATCAGTAGTCGATCAACCAGGCAAGTAATGCAATACCGATGAAGCATCCATAAGTCAAAACTCAGTGCGCCTTCTGAATGCACACTCTCCTCAAGCAATACAAAGTAGTTATATCATTCATCTAGTCATCTGGAACCGTCCATGTTGACTATGAATTCATTACCNAAAACAATCTGCTTCTAAGAACTCCCAGTCTCCAAATTCATAGAACACATGAATCTCCATAGCTGATCCCAACTCCAATACTTTAATGTCTAACACTCCTCCCATGCACGAACATCTCATGAGAAGTACTTCTACAATTCTTCCATGCCACATAGCAAAAATCTGAATATCAGTAGTCGATCAACCAGGCAAGTAATGCAATACCGATGAAGCATCCATAAGTCAAAACTCAGTGCGCCTTCTGAATGCACACTCTCCTCAAGAAATACAAAGTAGTAATATCATTCATCTAGTCATATGGAACCGTCCATGTTGACTATGAATTCATTAACTTCCCTCAAAAACTGCACCGTGACCTTGCACATGTAAATCTTAATCCTACACAACACACTGCAACTATCATGCCATCATATGAAAAGTATGAAAATCTCAAAATCAACTCTGAGTCACAAGCAGAAGGCATACCTGGTCAGTCGAAAAGCTTCCATTTGATCTCACCCAGGAGAAAATCATAATACGCAATATGCTTCTCTCGCTAGTAGGAAATATCCATCTCAAATCGTGGTAAAAACCATCGAGAGCTCTCCGAAACCCATTTGCACATAACCAAATTGCCAGAACTGAATCTCTCTAACTCATCAAAGCCACGTAGGTTGCCAAACTCAAGCGTATTGCCACAAAACACCTATAGAGACTCACCACATCATAAGTACCCAAAGAACCGATCATATCCATTATCGTGATGATCCAACCTACTACCAAGTTGTACTACGTCTCCGAGTTCCTTCCGAATTACCCTCAAGTTGACACTTCCCCTTGCCAGAACACCATGATCCTTACCTGAAGCTCACCACAGAAGATCCTACCAAAAAACTACACCGCCCTAGGCCCATTAACCATTGTATTCCCTCTTAGCACCCCAAAGTACCACAATCGAGATACCCACTCTGATGAGACCATATGTGAATCTAAAGTTGTTTTCTTTACCTTTCTGATACTGAAATGTAGAATCCATAGTGATACAGAAATATGCGAGTCTCGACGGCATCCGATGCAAATCTCAGATTGTAGCTATTTACAAATCCGAATGAATTTTCAACTGCTATATATAAATCTTGAATCCATTAGAACCTTCTCGAGAGTCTTTTACTCTGGTCAAATCTTAATTGCACCACCCAAACGGGCCGAACGACTTGTTCCCCATCAGTACGACAATACCCAAAGAAGTAATCCACGCCTCTAAGCAGCCGAGTAGATACCTTTTCTTAGTACATCACATCTACCATGAACAACAAACCTGAATCATTCCAATATTACTATATATCCATAATGTGCAGTATAACCCGTACATAGAGATTCCTTTACTCGATTCATCCTCGATCTCAACCTCTACAGGTCATAAGTGATTCACATGTATGCCTCAGACTCAAATCGAAACGAGTACAACACATACCCATGTAATCAAATCGCCGATAGCAAACTCTCCCACTTGGCGCAAAACCGTAGAACAAAACATTCGATAACTTAAAATACCCATACTCTATTACTGTCATAATCCCGCACCGAAATTCAACTAAATCCTTCATACGGTCATGTAACACAAGCCATATAATACCTCAAATCACCTGCTAATCTCGCATTCCTCCTCATAACAGTCAGGTCAACTTCCTCAACCAATCCAAACTCATGCAACGCATATAACCCACTAGTATAAAGAAACTCTCCACACAACATCATAAGGATCACACATCAGTGGATTGGCCCCAGGTGATAACCGACTTGCCTTGCCTCAAACTGATATCTTTCTATACCCTTTCACAGCCACAACTACTACACAATCACTTAATCTCCCTGATTCTGAACTCATCAACAAGACATGAGAATCTAAGTTATTCCACATTTAATCAACATGGAAGAACTTCAACACACTTAAGCCGAGACTGTATGTCACATCAAAACAGAAATCAAGCACCCAATAGTCCTTTTTATATCTCAAGCAAACTCTTCTCGTCACATTCAATCTATCTGAATACATCTCGCAGTCACATCATACTCATCATATAGACATCCAACCACTCCTCGAGCCATAAATTTCACTCATATGGACACTATCGGATATATAAGTCCAAAAGCACGTGCTCACACAACCAAACTTCTCATGCTCAAGCTACTGTCAAAACCCGACCTCAAGTCCTCCAAACTGGGCCATCGTCAGCACAAGAAATCACATCTCGCACCTCATCCATGGAATCAAAAGTCGTCGATGCACAACTGATACCGAGCGCTCACATACACATACGAGTGAGTGGAAAGAATTCAAAGAGTTACGCTTCAAGATGAATCAATGTCGCACGATAAAGAAAGAAAGATGTAAAGTTTATCCTAAATGCCCTGTAGCCTCTCGAAGATAGGTATGGACGTCATCATACCGATCCGCAAAACTCTACCAGACACTTGCTCATGACTAGTAGAACCTATGAACCTAGATCTCTGATACCCACTTGTCACGACCTAAAGTCCAACTAGTTGTGATGGTACCTAACCCAACCCTCTAGGTAAGCCAAATAGTAACAATCCAATTCAAAAGAGATTTAACTTAGAAAATACATGACGAAATAACTGAACTTTTATACAAAGAATTACCAAGGACTTGTAGTACAAGTCATGAGCTTCTAAGATTTAGAGTTTACAAAGCTTGTATGAAATAAATACATCATCTGTTTGAAATATACATGAACAGATTAATAATTCTAAAGCTACCAAGAACAAGAGGCAGTTATGACCGAAACGCAGGTATGCCTTCAATGCCAGCTCCCACCATTCATTATAACATCCACATCCAAAAATCTGCACGCAAGGTGCAGAAGTGTAGTATGACTACGACCGACCCAATGTACTCAATAAGTAACAAACCTAACCTTAGGTTGAAAGTAGTGACGAGCTGGGACAAATGTCAGAGTCAAACACCAATAGCCAACAACAAATCATAACAATATAATAAAAGTGGTACAAGAAATAACTCAGAGATATGATGCTCGGCTAGTTCATAGTTACGGAAAATAGTCATGTTTTCAAGTATAATAGTAAAACCCAAATCCTTCATCGAAATAACCAAAATATGAGTAAGTCGAAAAAACTGTGATGTTTCCCAAAAACATTCAACAATTAATAAGATGTTTCATTATCAGATAGCAGAGGGAAGTACATCTCTATGCCTACATGTCAATGTGCATGTGAAATGCAATGCATCACAGTGATCAACTCTTGTACTCACACTCTCAGAGTACTCAATATCAAAGTCTCACACTCCAACTCATCGTGCTCAATCACTTAGCACACACAGTCACTCAGCACTGCACAGTACCTATTGGGGCGCGCAGCCCGATCCCATCATAAACCAACAGTAACTACGCTCACTGTAGGTGTGCAGACTCCGAAAGGGCATATCCAGTCCAAGCGCTAATATAACATGTTGTAGCACACAGCCCGATCCCATCATGAATCAATAGTGTCTGTTGCAGCATGCAACCCGATCCCATCATGAATTAATAATACCTGTTGCGGCGGGCAGCCNGAACAGAGTAATAATTCTAAAGCTACCAAGAACAAGAGGCAGTTATGACCGAAACGCAGGTATGCCTTCAATGCCAGCTCCCACCATTCATTATAACATCCACATCCAAAAATCTGCACGCAAGGTGCAGAAGTGTAGTATGACTACGACCGACCCAATGTACTCAATAAGTAACAAACCTAACCTTAGGTTGAAAGTAGTGACGAGCTGGGACAAATGTCAGAGTCAAACACCAATAGCCAACAACAAATCATAACAATATAATAAAAGTGGTACAAGAAATAACTCAGAGATATGATGCTCGGCTAGTTCATAGTTACGGAAAATAGTCATGTTTTCAAGTATAATAGTAAAACCCAAATCCTTCATCGAAATAACCAAAATATGAGTAAGTCGAAAAAACTGTGATGTTTCCCAAAAACATTCAACAATTAATAAGATGTTTCATTATCAGATAGCAGAGGGAAGTACATCTCTATGCCTACATGTCAATGTGCATGTGAAATGCAATGCATCACAGTGATCAACTCTTGTACTCACACTCTCAGAGTACTCAATATCAAAGTCTCACACTCCAACTCATCGTGCTCAATCACTTAGCACACACAGTCACTCAGCACTGCACAGTACCTGTTGGGGCGTGCAGCCCGATCCCATCATAAACCAACAGTAACTACGCTCACTGTAGGTGTGCAGACTCCGAAAGGGCATATCCAGTCCAAGCGCTAATATAACATGTTGTAGCACACAGCCCGATCCCATCATGAATCAATAGTGTCTGTTGCAGCATGCAACCCGATCCCATCATGAATTAATAATACCTGCTGCGGCGGGCAGCCTGATCCCATCATGAATCAATAATACCTGTTGCGTCGTCCAGCCTTATCCCATCAATATCACTCACAATCCAGCTTTTAGGCCCCAACTCAATCCTCAATCCCTCCAAGTCATGAAAATCAGCCCAAAAATGATGATATGATTTATCAATAAATGGCTACTGAGACTGAGATATGATATGCAAATAAATGAGTATGACTGAGTATTTAATTACAATGTAAGAAAATAACTCAACATCAGAAATGACCTCAGTGGGTCCCAACAGGATAAGCATCTAGCTTAGACATGGTTTCTTTCATGGATCACAATTCAATTACTCTAGCACGTAGAAATTTCATGAATACAAACAAGATTAGGTCACTACACAGTACCACAGAATCAATCGAGTCATAATTCACACGGTGCACGCCCACGCGCACGTCACCTAGCATGCGCGTCACCTAAACACCAATACATAGCACGTGCATTCAGGGGTTCATACCCTCAACACCAAGTTTAGAAGTGTTACTTACCTCGAACAAGCCAAATCTAATACCGAGTAAGCCAAAATATGCTCCAAAAATTCCATCCCACATATACTAGCCTCTGAGCGGCTCAAAACTAACCAAAAGCGGCTCAAGAACATCAAATAATGCCAAAGAAAACAAATGCAATCGATAAATGTCATCTTTAATCAAAAGCCAAAGTCAACTGAAAAGTTAAACCCGAGCCCGCACCTAGGAACCTGACCAAACTTATAAAATCTGACAACCCATTAAATTACGAGTCCAACCATACTAGTTTCACTCAAATCCGAATCCGAATAGATGTTCAAAACTCAAATATTCACTCTATGAAACTTTGACAAAAACCCCTAATTTCCATTTGAATTCATCCACAAAATGCCAAAAACGGGAATAGATTCATGAAATATAATCAAAACCAAGTAGAGAACACTTACCCCAATCCATATGGTAAACATCGCTTCAATAATTGTCTCAATCCGAGGTCTATAGCTCCAAATATAAATAAAATGACCAAACCTCAATTTAAAGCTTCTGCCCAGCCATTTTTTGATTTTGGAAACAAATGAGCCGCTTTTGCAGCGTCGCTTCTGCGGAACTAGATGAAATCTCGACCCTCGCACCTGCAGACAAAATATCCGCTTCTGCGACATCGCAGGTGCAAGCCATTATCCACTCCTGCGCATGACCTCGCTTCTGCGCTCCAGCTAACCGCACCTGCGCATCTGCACATATGCTCAAAACTCCGCTTCTGTGATCTTTCCTCATTCAGCCTTTTCTCGCTTCTACGATGAACAACCCACATCTGTGAAGTCGCTTCTGCAACCAAGACTCCGCAGATGCGGCTACACCAACACCAAAAATCTTAGCAATGCAGCAAGAGATAAAAATGATCTGAACCACGTCCATAACTCACCCAAGCCCCTCGGAACCCCTTCAAAATATACAACAAGTCCCATAACCTAACATGGACCTACTCGAGGCCTCAAATTACGCATAACAACATCAACGATGAATCACACCTCAAATCAAACTTGATGAACTTCAGAATTTTTAACTTCTAAAACTCAAGCCGAACCATATCAAATCAACTCGGAATGGACTAAACGTTTGCGCACAAGTCCTAAATGGCATAACAAAGCTATTCCAGTTCCCAAAATCACATTCAAAATCTGATATCCTCAAAGTCAACTCTCAGTCAAACTTATGAACTTTCCAAACCTTCAAATTTCTAACTTTCGTCAATTAGCGCCGAAACCTTCTAGAAATATCCAAATGCAAATTCGGGCATACGACTGAGTCCAAAATCACCATTCGGACCTAACGAAACCATCAAAACTACAATTCGAGGTCAAATACTAAAAAGTCAAATTTGGTCAACTCTTCCAATTTTAAAGCTTCAATCATAAAATTCATTCTTCCAAATCAATTCTGAATAACCTGAAAACCAAAACTGATGATTCACACAAGTCATAATACATTATACGATGTCGCTCAATACTTCAAATAGATGAACAGAATGCAAATGCTCAAATCGGTCGGCTGGGTCATTACACCATCATGCATATATTCCTCATCCTCATAGCACGGAAGCACTCATTGTGCAATATAAATATTTTATCAAGAAGCATAGAATCACCTGTAGTGCAATCACTCATCTTCACAATACAAAAATAATCATCGTGTAATATCTCTCATCCTCACATCAAGGAAACATCCTCCGTGCATAATCACTCTTTATCACCAAACATAAATAAAATAGTACCAATCCAAGTGAGAAGCAGAAATACCATCAACAAGAGAGAATAAACATAATATAACAAGAGAGAGAGAGAAAGAGAGAGAGTGTAACACCCCGTAAATCCAGATAAGTTGTGGATGTGTTAAATGAGTATTAATGTGACCTTTTAGACATGTGAAGTTCTATCGAGATGAGATGGATGGAAACAATGTTTTTAGAATCAAGACCGAGAGTGAGGTGTATAATATTCAATATGATCGACTAAGCTTATGGGAGGTACGTCTTATAGCCTTAGTCAGTGCAAGGCTATGAAAACTCATGTCCGTAGATAGTGCAAGGCCATGAAAACTCAGTGCCACGGATAGTGCAAGGCACTATCTAGGGCATCATCCTCAGCGCCCCAGACAGTACAAGGCACTGTAATTTTAGTGCCTCTGATGGCGCCTTGCACAGTTATTGTGGCGCCCCTGACGATGCCTCGCGTCGACGAGGTTTACCCGAGCTACTTTTATTTCCCTCCTTAATTTTGGACGTGTTTACTTATTTAAAATCCCTACCTTGTTTCCTCACACCCCAAACACGAAACCTCCTCTAGAAAGGGAAGCTCTCAAGAACCTAACTTCCCCAAGGTCCCTCCGTCATCCAAGGTAAGTTCTAACGATGATTCTAAGTTAATTTTAATTCTCCAACACCTTATTAACATGGGTAAATCCTTCCACTCATTAGATATTCAGTCGANTTTTAGTGCCTCTGATGGCGCCTTGCACAGTTATTGTGGCGCCCCTGACGATGCCTCGCGTCGACGAGGTTTACCCGAGCTACTTTTATTTCCCTCCTTAATTTTGGACGTGTTTACTTATTTAAAATCCCTACCTTGTTTCCTCACACCCCAAACACGAAACCTCCTCTAGAAAGGGAAGCTCTCAAGAACCTAACTTCCCCAAGGTCCCTCCGTCATCCAAGGTAAGTTCTAACGATGATTCTAAGTTAATTTTAATTCTCCAACACCTTATTAACATGGGTAAATCCTTCCACTCATTAGATATTCGGGCGAGATACCATTGCTGAGAAAGAAACCCCTAGAACTCAAATTCAAGAGGAGTGAACTTCGAAAAGGAAATGCTTCTATTCCCTAATCATTTACAACTATGAATTGATGAGTTTTTTGGAGAATAGTAAATGGGTTTGATAAAGAGAACCATGAGAACTATGCTAGGGTTTTGAATTGTTGAATTATGATTGTTGTAAACATTTAGGTGATGAGAAATGGTGTTAGTTATATCTATTTGGGATTGTAGAATCACCTAGAAGTATTATAATGAAAACTTGGTGAAGAAAAGACAAATTACTAAGGGCTATGAGAGTTTACACACATAAGGTGTTTGATAAAATTCCAAAGTTACCAAAACATGAGCATTAATGCTAATAATGGTTCCTCTTAATATATATATTGACGTAGATTATCATTGAAAGAGGCGATGAACATCATGATACTCTTAAAAAGGACCAGAGTCAAGGTATGTGATGCTAACTCTCTATGTTTGGGAAAGTTAATGATTCTCCCTACACTTCGTTTCTTTTAAAACGTTACTAAATTCTTCAGAAATATATAGTTAAGCCTAGTTCCTTGAATAGTTTCAGAACTTCTATTCTCTAGCTTCATAACTCGTTCATGACTTTTATTTTGAACATTGTGAGCTCAGTACGTAATCAATATAGAATTGGGTTTGATGCCCATGGGTCTCAGTCTAGATTACCTAACATGTCATAAACAGTTAAAGTTCTAGTTTTCATAATCACTTCAAGAATACATGTCTCAGTCTAGTCCTATTCAGTATTCCAATCTCATGTAACTCAATATGATTCATTTAACTCCCTGAATGTTGAACACATGTGTTTGAGCCTGAGGCCGCATTTTATGCTTTATGCATCATTGGGCCTGAGGCCGCAATTTATGCTTTATGCAACTTTGGGCCTGAGGTCATAGTTATGTATACATATACTTGGGCCCAAGGCCGCAGTTTGTGCACATATATATTGGGCCTGAGGCCACAGTTTATTTATTCAGATAAACAGGTTATTCATCATTCAGAAGAGGGAGTATTCATATCCTTACTTCCTTTGTTCAGTTCAATTATTAGTTATCAGTTATCATTCCAGTTATCAGTTATTAGTTATTAGCTATCATTTGTCATTTCAGTTTTAGTTTCAACAGTTATCAGTTATCAAATCTCAATTATCAGCTCAGTATTGGTTTCAGCATTTATAGTTCTTTCTTTCAGTTACTTTACATACCAATGCAATTCAAATGTACTGACATCCCATTTGCCCGGGGCCTGCATCTCACGATGCAGGTAATGATTTACAGGTTGACGATTCAGAGCGCTAGGATTCTCATATCAGTTGTTGGGTGAGCCTCTATTCTTTCGGGGCATTATCATTACTTTATAGTCTTTCAATATTTACAAACAATCAGTATTTCCAATACTTCATTAGAGGCTTCATAGACTAGAGTAACAGTTAGATAGAGTCACAGGCTTTTCATGCTAAGTAATGTAGCCACATATATATTTTAGACTTATATTAGTGTTTCCGCATTTAATTTACATCATTCAGACTTTCAGTATATCAACATATGTTAGTTTATCTTCCACATCACATGTTGATTCAGTCAGTCAGTTAGTTTGCTTGGTCACATGTAGTTAGGCACCGGGTGTCGTGTTACGTCAAGGCCCATGTTCGGGGCGTCACAGAGAGAGAGAGAGAGAGTTATCACTTTGGCACCAATCGGCCAACCAACATCTCAATATCCATATTGCTCAAATATTTCAACAAGTCCTCGATATGGTTACTAACATGTAAATAATTAATCAAATAGTTTCACAATCTAAGTATGCATAGAAGAGTATACATGAAACAAGTAAAGACAAGAACAAGGCTAATTCTACTCGAGCATGCTATAACCTTGGGAAATACATATGCACTCTTTACCATGTATATAAATCACCCCTAATACACTTAGCATTTAGCAAATAGACTCAAATACAAACTAATTCTCTCAAATCAAGGTTAGTCAAGACACTTACCTCTTTTCGGAACCAAATCGGCCTTTTAAGACCGTATTTCCTTTAGAAACCTACTCTAAACAACTCGAATCTAGTCAAATAATGTCTTAAATAAATCAAAACAAGCCTTAGGAACCTTCTAAATATCAAAAAGGTTAGATCTTTACCTATTTTTAAAAAAGTCAATTGGGACCCACTTGGCCCAAATTACAGAATCGGGAACAAATTTTGTTTATCTATTATTTCCCAAGTTCAAAAATGTATTTTGGTTTCTACATCCAACCTTAATTTGAGATCTAAATCTCCAGAAAATACCTTTTTAAGTTTCTACCCAATACCCCTTTTTCTACTCTTTTTTAAGCAAATATACTACCAAGTAGCGACCTAGTGGCTAATATTATTGATAAAACAAAAGAAATACAAAGTATTCACAAAAGAAGAGAAACTAACATTTTAGCTAATTACAAAAAGATACTTGAGAGTCGTTAAAATAACTAAGTAATGAACTATGTAATGAACTAAACAACTTCATAAGGACATATGCGCAACTGCATCCGTAGGCCAAACGTCTAGACAATCTTGTAGCACCTCCAAAGCTCTAACCAGGATCCATAGTCTCAAAACCAATCAAGGAAACTATGAGATTCCAAGCACTAGTCCTCAAGACAGAAGTTGTCCAAAAGATCCTGAAAAATGTAGTCTGATGTCCATGATAAATGTAAAATTTCCAGTTATCCAAATGTGTGAAGAACCTCACTGCCCATCATATACTATATACTATCCAAACCCTCCATATTGAGCATAAACCACACTAATACCACTAGATAGGGATCTGATAATACATAGAAGCTGAGAAGTGAAAAGAGTGAACCAAGTAGCTTACAATGGAGCATATAAAAGCTGGAAAGTAGAAGAATCATATCAACGCATAATGTGCAATTCAAACCATTCATGCACACAAAAGTAGATTGTCATAACAAAAGAGGCAGGAGCCTAGATTCAACATATCTCTGCACCTGAGGTAACCTATGAAATCCAACTACAGATCAAATACGACTTGCAATGAATTATAAAACTGCCTACTTGTTCTTTGAAACTCATATACGGTCAAAGCCTTATCATACTAAACAGGATTTAACAATGCAAAAGGCAAGAAGAGATTGAATAATAGGAGACAACTGGGCATAGTATTCAAAAATAAGTAGCATCAATCAGGTGCTCTTCTCTTTGTAATTAATACTAACCCTATGGTTAGGTATTTGATGTTTGTCAATATTAATAACTCTCCTCCCCGCACTAGGTAGTTCGGAGAAGGAACTAAGGTTAACTTCTATACATGCAAAAGAGAACACAAGGTAACACTGATGTTCTCCTTCATCTCCTTTATCTTCCCAACTTCTGACACAATTCACCAAGAAGGATCTGGTTCACTCTCAATGATCTTCTTTAACACCAATGAATCAGTATCCAAGATAAGAGGATATAAGTCATGATCCACACAATTTCGAAATGTTCTACTATTGCTTTTGCCTGAGATATAATATTGGTTGTATCCTCAATCTCCACTATCCTAACAAACACCAAATCCCACCTAGTATCTCTCACGTAGCAACCAAAGGAACTAGGACCTGGATTGCCCCTAGAAGCACCATATGTATTACATTTAACCAACCATCATGAGGGAATTACTAAGTAACTCTTTTACTCACTATCACAGGCTTGTAATCTTCAAA
>AWOL01S0284579.1:5250-17875 GCA_000715115.1 Nicotiana otophora
ATAATTGCAGTCACATCACAATGAAGACTTTTCATAAGAGAGAGACTTACAGAGCGTCCATAAGCCATGGATTTTGACTTGTAGGACTCAAACCTTGCCTTTTCACTGGGGCCGTAGAAGATTAGCTTATCCTCAGGACCAAATTCCAAGCGTTCCACTTTACCCTTCTTGCATGCAGCCTTTTGGGGGGGTTGCTCCATGGGTCTCTTGCGGCCTTTTTCTGGCTAATGGGGGGATTTTCAGATGAATTGCTGATTTCATTGTCTGTTCTGAGAAAATCTGAGTCAATGGACGATTCCACATCTACATGCTCTTAAGTGTTAAGAGGTTTTTGGAATCTTCGACTGCATCTGGTTGCAGGGGAGGGATTTATTTTGGACATGGTATGCGGGGTTGTTTGGTACATAATGAGAGGAGTATTGGAGATAGAGGGTTTTTATTGAAGATTTTAGGAAGAGCGAAGAGACTCCTTGGTTAATGGAAAGGCCAAGTTCATAAGGAAGAGATGGTACATGAGTGACTAATCGGCGGTACTTGCAATAATTACGCTTACACAGAAAAGTAATTAGATCACATATAAGTAAGGAAATAAAATATTCTAGTATAGGGTAAAATATTTTAAACACTCAAGGAAATATTTGATTTATAAATTTGGCACAATGCCAATCTTTTTCCAGAGAAGGCAGAATCTTTCTTCCAAAAGAGGTTTTGTAAAAATATCAGGAAGTTGAGAATCAGTACTAATAAACTCTAAAACAATGTCACCTTTTGCTACATGATCTCGGATAAAATGATATTTAATTTCTATATACTTTGCTCTAGAATGATGCACAAAATTCTTTGATAAACAGATAGCACTAGTATTGTCACAAAAGATAGGAGTGGATGTAAAAGATAAATTAAAATCAAGAAGTTGGTGTATAATCCATAGAACTTGTGTACAACAGCTTCTAATGGCTAGGTATTCTGCCTCGGTCGTTGATAGTGTAACACAATTTTGTTTCTTGTTGTGCCAAGATACTAATGCACTTCCTAACAATTGACATGTCCCACTGGTACTCTTCCTATCAATCTTGTCTCCTGCAAAATCAACATCTGAAAATCCTCTTAGAGAGAAATTGTTAGAGTGGTCATACAATAGTCCTAGTTCAGATGTACCAATTAAATATCTAATAATTCGTTTAACAGTAGAGAGATGGGATTCTTAGGAGCCGACTGAAATCTAGCATATTTGCATACACTGAACATGATATCTGGTTGACTGGCAGTTAAATATAGTAGAGATCCAATCATCCTTCTATACGTGGTTTCATCAACCAGTTTTCCATTGCTATCTTCATCTAGCACGGTAGTTGGACTCATTGGAGTACCAATAGCCTTAGCATCTTCCATCCCAAATGTTTTGATAAGCTTCTTGGTATACTTGGTTTGGCATATGAAAATCCCTTTAGGGGACTGCTTGATTTGAAGCCCAAGGAAGAAGGTCAGTTCTCCCATCATGCTCATTTAAAATTTTTCTTTCATGGAAAGAGCAAATTCTTCACAAAGAACAGAGTTAGGGCTACCAAAAAATAATATCATCTACATAAATTTGAGTAATAAGATTAGCTGAACTGGATTGCTTAATGAAAGGGTTGTATCGATATTACCTCGTTTGAAACCTTGATTTAAAAGGAAAGAGCTTAACATTTCATACCATGCTCGAGGAGCTTGTTTAAGAGCGTACAAGGTTTTAGTCAGCTTGTATACATGATTTGGAAAGGTGGCATTTGCAAAGACATGTGGTTGCTTCACATATACTTCTTTAAAGATAAAACCATTTAGGAACTCATTTTTAACATCCATTTGAAATAATTTGAATCCTTTGTGAGCGGTGAAGGCGAGTAGTATTCGAATGGATTCAAGTCTTGCCACAGGCGCAAAGGTTTCATCATAGTCAATTCCTTCCTGTTGAGAATAGCCTTGAGCTACTAGTCTTGCTTTATTTCGAACAACTTGACCTGATTCATTCAATTTGTTTCTGAAGACCCACTTAGTTCCAACAACAGAAGAGATTTGAGGCTTTGGAATTAATTCCCATACTTTATTTCCTTCAAACTGATCTAATTCTTCTTTCATAGTACTAATCCAATGAGAATCCTTTAGAGCTTCATCCACTTTCTTGGGCTCAATTTGAGAAATGAGAGTTACATGAGATTTGTTATTTTGAGATCTTCTTGTAGTTATTCCTTCCTATGGATCTCCTATAATGAATTTATGAGGATATCCCGGTTCACTCTTCCATTCATTTGGGGTATTTACTGGAGTCACCCTTTCTTCGGTAGTCGACTAATCTGGCTAGGGTAGGTCAAGATCTTCTGGTGGTACTTTAGTGGATTGAGTCTGTTGATTGGCTGACTCATTTTGATGATCTTTACCTACAATAACTGACTTAGGAGCACAAGAAAATTTCTCATCTTCAGGAATATGTTCATTCCTTGGGCGAGGGTTAGTATCAACAAAAACAACATGAATAGATTCTTCAATACATAAGGTTCTCTTATTATAAACTCTGTAAGCTCTACTTGAAGGAAAGTAACCAAGAAATATACCTTCATCACTTTTTGGATATAACTTACCAAGATTATCCTTCCCATTGTTATGGATGAAGAATTTGCATCCAAAGGGGTGAAAATAGTTGATATTTGATTTCTTACTATTTCACAGTTCATAAGGAGTCTTTTTGAGAATTGGTTGAATCAGACATCTGTTAATGATGTGACATGATGTACTCACAGCCTCTTCCCAAAAATGATGAGGTAGAGAGTTTTCCACGATCATGGTTCTTGCCATATCCTGCAAGGTTCTATTTTTATGCTCTACTACTCCATTTTGCTGTGGTGATCTTGGTGAAGAGAAGTTGTGATAGATTCCTTGATCGTTGCAGAAATTTTCAAAAGCTCTGCTTTCAAACTCTTCTCCATGATCACTTCTGATAGTAGAGATGTAGTATCCTTTTTCTAGTTAAACCTTCTTACAGAAAACTTCAAAATTCTTTAGAGCATCATCTTTATGACTAAGAAAAATAACCCAGGTAAATCTAGAGAAATCATCTACTATAACAAAAGCATATTTCTTACCTCCTATACTAGCAGTTCTAGTAAGACCAAATAAATCCATATGCAGCAATTGAAGAGGTTTAGAGGTAGAAACAATATTTTTGACTTTGAAAGATGAGCGAGTTTGTTTTCCTAGTTGACATGCATCACGTATATGATCTTTTAAAAAAATTAGTTTTGGGAGTGCAATAACAAGATCATGTTTAGACAGTTTTTGAATAGTATGCATGCTTGCATGACCAAGTTTTCTATGTCAAACCCACGAATCTTCAATCATAGATGTAAGACAGATTTGATCCCCAAAGTTTTCTAAGTTCTTGATAGTGTAGACATTTCTGTCTCTATTACATGAGAGAATGATATTACCTGATTCGTCTTCTATAAACCAGCCATGTTTCTTAAAGTGAACCTCATAATCATTGTCACATAGTTGACTGATGCTGAGAAGATTATAGCCAAGTTCATCAACTAAGTAGACTTCATCTACATCACATGTCGAGCTTAAAGGAAATTTTCCAACACCAATAACATTTCCTTTGGATTTGTCACCAAAAGTAATTGTTCCTCCATCTAGCTTGGTGACTGATTTGAACAGTTGTTTGTCACCCGTCATATGTCTAGAACATGCGCTGTCGAGATACCATTTTCCTTTTCGATTCTTCTTGTGGTGTTCCTGCAAAACAAGATTACTCATTTTTAGGTACCCAAGCATGCTTGGGTCCTGAATGGTTAGATTGCTGAGTGTTAGTTTGATTTGAAGATTTTGGTCTCCAGACCCATCTCCTGTTAGTTTTGAACCTGCAATGATTTGAGGTGTGACCTCTTTTACCACAATAGGAGCAGGATGAGTTGTTAGAGCTACCAGTACTACTTTCAGCTCTAATTTTGTTCCTCCAATGATTAGTACTATGGTCGTTTTTATCACAAAAAGAAAAAGCAATTTTCTTCTTGTGATGAGCAGTCTGATTTGACATGACTGGACTGAGACTCGTGGTCTTTTGCAAGCCATTCAATTGAAGCTTGAGTTCATTTACTTCATCTTGAAGCATACCATGCTCAATTTCGCACACTTCTAGTTTCAAGGCCCAGTCTTTCTTCTCTCTCTCTCTCTTTTTCTCTCTTGGTCCTTCTGAGCTCATATACTACTTTTTCTATGTCTGCAAGAGTAATATCAATAAATTCTTGAAGTTCATAACAATTAGGGCATAAAGGAGTACGTACCTCACTAGTTCCTTCATCTGACATTGAATGAGGTTCTCTTGAGTCGTCTTCCTCATCGTTGTTGTCTGCCATTAGTCCAAGTTCTCCTGAATCTTCATTGTCACTTAGAGCCATGAAACAGATGTTAGCAATTTCCTCGTGATCAGATTCTTTCTCATCACTACATGCTCCGAAAGCTTTCTTCTTTTGCATATTTCTGCTAAGCTTCTTCTTTAATTCCGGACAGTCAGCTTGAATGTGGCCAACTTTCCACATTCATAACACCTTCCATCATTTTTATCAGCTTCATTGTTCATCCTTCCTTTCCTGAAGTTGAACTTCCCTCTTCTGTTTTTTTTGTTTCTTCTCATCATGTTGGTTACGACTTGAGAGAGCATTGCAATGTTTTCATCGTGTTCTCTTCCTTCTTCTTCTTCATTTTCCGATTCAGCCACAGTTGCCTTGAAAGCAACAGTTTTCTTCTTCTCTTGAATTTTTCTGTCAAGATGAGTTTTCTCAAAAGAAATTAGATCACCTCTGAGCTCATCATAGGAAATTTTGTCCAGATCTTGACATTCCAACACAATGACCTTTGGCTGCCAAATTGTAGGTAAGCTTCTGAGAATCTTTCTAATTTGTTCGCCACTTTTAATAGGTCTTCCAAATGATTTGAGGTCTCCAAGTATTTTTCTGAACCTGGAAAACATTTCTTCTACAGATTCACCATCCTTCATTTGAAATAACTTATAGTCCCGAACCAAGAGGTTTATCCTAGTCTCTTTCACTTTGTTGGTTCCTTCGTAAGTGACTTCCAGTTTGTCCCACATTTCTTTTGCAGTTTCACAACTTGATATATTTTCATATTCTTCTCCACTGACAGCATTGTACAGTAGATTTTTTGTTTTTGTATTAACAGTGATGACATCAGCTTGTTCATCTGTGTAATCATCCAAGTCAAGAGGATCAATAGATACGATGACTTGACCGTTTACATCCTTCTTGGGAGGAATTGGAAGATTTTATTTTTTGATCACACGCCATACTTTGATGTCATATGACATAGTATGCATTTCCATGCGAACGTTTCAGTGAGAGAAATGTTGACTGTTGAAGTAAGGAGGTCGAACCTGAGAGGTTCCTTCTTGAAAGAGAGCACCAACAACAGTATTGGATCCCAAGATCTTTTTCTCACTAGAGATTAAGTAAGATTGTGAGCCTGGCTCTGATACTAATTCAATATACAAGAAGGGGGTGAATTATTGACTATTTAAAAATTAGTCGACTAACACAAGTATTAGTTGACTGATCACAATGCAGAATGAAAGTAAGTAGTAAAGAAGAGTAAATAACACACATCGATTTATACTGGTTCGGTACTGTTGTGGTACTTACATTCAGTTTCCCTTGGGTCACAACCTTTTATTATATACAATGAGAGAATAGAAAAATATATAGAAACTGACTCAACAAACTCTAAAGACATAAATATGACTGGAATAAAACAAACTTTGATAGGAATAAAAGACTTCAAATATAAAATTGAAAATGCGACAAACGAAAATGAAACTAAAAACTAATTTACTGCACTAAAATTTTAATCTTCAATGATCTTCTTGCTTAAACTAATACCATCAATGATCTGTATCTCTTGGCATCCACTCTCCCCTCAAAGTCTCGTCCAAATTCTGAAACACCGTTGGCAATTGTGGAACGAGGGCACGTGTCTGTTGACCAACTTTCTCATTGTTTAGATGACGATGATCATCATGAATATATGCTTCTTTCTCTGCCAACCAAAGTACTTACTCTCTGCTTTCCCCATATTCACGTGATAATTCTCCAACCACATCTAGGTAGTGTTGAGGGTGTGTCTCATCTGAGCCTCATGTCCCTCGTATTCTTCAATAAGACGGTTTAGCACACCTCTCTCAATCATCCACTGGCACCGCTCTGCCTCAAAATCTGCATGTTGATGACCCATCTTCTGCCTTTTTATTTCTTCCAATTGTGCGTGAAGCTGGCCCTTTGAGCGTATCCAATGGGCATTTTCTCTTTCAAACTGCTCTTTCTGCTGATCAAACTCCAAATGTTGTTGGTGCGCGTCCCCTTCAATGATACTCAAGTCTTCTTGCAGCTTATGTATTTCAGCATTTTTATTCGCCTCAACTCTTCTAACTAAACCAATCGTGTTTGTCAGTTCTTCTTCTAAGTGGGCCGCCTTATTTTTAGCATGCTTTAGATCTTTATCCATGACCCGTAAGGCAGATTGATAATCTTTCTCAATATTTAAATAAATCTGAGCAAATCCGACTTGCTGTTGGGCTTGTTGTTAGGCTATGGTCATGTGAGCATACTCCAATTCCTCTTTTAGCCTTTCTATAGTTCTTTTATCATTTCTCCTCATGCTCAACCCCTCAGGCCTATCTCTAAACAACGAAGGGTCATGAAACCAGGTAATATATTCAGGGATCACTTATCCACTATCTCGGTCTTCTACCATCTCATTTAACTCCGAGACCTTACTTGCATACCCATTTTTCATAATTTCTTCTTCGTCATGAGGTTGATTTTTACCCAAATCATAACAGAACTTGCTCATATCTCATGTTGGTGGCACCTCTTGTAGTCGTGCAAATTGGCGCATTACCTGAAATGGAGCATAGGGATGAACACCATCCAATCCTATGAGTACCAAATAAGAATGGTATGCAGACTCACAATTGACCTCTTTAGAGAAAAACCAATCGTAGTTCCAAGTGATCCATTTGGCAGACAGAGAAAAAAGTAGCTCTTTCCAGGCGTCCATCCCTTCTGGTAAGTCACATTTGTCAATTCTTTTCTGGTGATCATAAGTATGATTCAGCATAGGGATGAACATCATCTAATCCTATGAGTACCAAATAAGAATGGTATGCAGACTCACAAATGACCTCTTTAGAGAAAAACCAATTGTAGTTCCAAGTGATCCATTTGGCAGAAAGTAATTTTTTCCAAGCGTCAACCCCTTCTGGTAAGTCACATTTGTCAATTCTTTTCTGGTGATCATAAGTATGATGGGGACATAGCTCACAAAAATTAGTGATCGTAGGATGACGATAAAAATGCTCCAAAAACCATACATGTAACAAAATGTTGCAGCATCAAAGTTTCGCGCACCCAATATACATCTAGTTAAAGCACGAAAAATGCAAGAAAAAATCATAGGGACCAAAGTATAATCATCCCCTTCTGAGGCCAGAGCCTCAGCTACACCTGTTAAGCGGATGTCAATGCGTCATTCCCTTTCTGGGAAAACTACACGCCCCAAAAAGGCGACCATAAATGCAAACCTTCTGTGAACCTTCCATGTTTCCTTATCTTTCTTTGATTTTAATTTTCCCACATTCCTTTCGAAATTTAATTCTAGGCCATACAAGTGAAACAGAAATCCCAACTTAACCCACTTGCCTCATAAACCTTCATATTGTCCGTAATTTATGTTTATGAGCTTCAAAAACTTACCCTCATTCATATTTTTTGGTACTATGGGCCTTTGGTGGCGAAGATTGCAGCCCCACCCCTGTAAATGGGCGATTTTCTCCAAGGTCGGAGTCATTTCATAGTTGGTAAAACGAAACACATTATTTTCAGGATCCTAGTGCGGAATCAAAGCTTCAATCACATCCCTCCTGGGCTTGATCGTAATCATATGAACCAAATGTCCTAAGTACTTCTTTATCTCGCTTCGTTCATATTCCTTAAAGTCTCTCCACCAATCCCACAACAATTGTGTTATCTAATCGATAATCAGAAAATTCGGTATCCCTTCTGATCTGGGCCTCTTTTCAAATTTACCTCGTTTCCCACTCATGGTGTACCTGTTTACCCCAACACAAGGTTAGGCTTTAATCAAATATATTATTGACACAGAAGAATTCTGATATCTCGGGTTTTGACTCTATAAAAATAAAAAAAATTAAATGCCAAAATGTAGGACTAAGAAAAAAAAGTTAAATTAGTAAAATAATCATGAGATAAAAAATAAAAGGCTCAAAATGACTACTTTTCATAAAAATAAGTGAACATAAAAAATTTTGGCCTCTTTTATTAAAACGACCATTTCGCATTTCCGAGGAAGGTTTCAAGGCTATTTTAACAAAAGGAGCGGACGCAAGGGTAACACTGGTCAAAAGGGATAAAACTGACAAAGTGACTATATTATTATTATTATTATTATTATTATTATTATTATTATTATTATTATTATTATTATTATTATTATTATTATTATATTATTATTATTATTATTATTATTTGAAAAAAATAATTCATAGACATTTTTTAATGTTTTAAAACAAAAAATGGGGTTGAACCCGATGAAGGCTGCCTACGTATCTCACATCCGGTGAGAATCAAACCCGCGTAGTTCGGTTAAAATAAATAAATAAAAATTATTTTGAAAATTATGATTTTACATACCAGAATCCTTCAAAATTTTATTTAAAAAAAACGGGTACTTCATGAAAACTTGGAGGAAATTTTCTCTTTCTCTCTCTTCTGTTAAATCAATCTATCCTAAAGCCGGTCAACATTTGAGTAAAGCCTACAAAATAATGTTACATATAGCATAGAAATATGAATATATTGGTCTGAAAAAATTAGTATCTGTCCTAGACGGGCCCGGCTCCTGTGTCGAGTCCCGCTAAGTCCAATGCACATTATACAAATAAAGCGTAGCCTACTAGGGATATTCATTGCTTGTGGCTTGTTCTTCTAAGTTTTCAAATCCTAAAGGAAGTGGTATCTAGACCTGGCTTACCCGGGTGGACAACCCGAGCCGAGGAGCATCAAGCGTCACCAGTAGTAGAACAACACTAGCTAGCTAACGGCTCTTTCGCCTAAACATGTGTGACTAAATCCTTCACCATAAGCTGGTAGGCTAACTGTTTTATCTCAGGATAGAAATTTTGTGATGCTGGTAAGCAAACACAACATAACTACCTATCAGAAGACTCAGAGTAGTGCAAGAGAAGATACACTTTATATCACAGTTCAAATAAATATTAAAGCGGTAAACAAGTGACAAATAGTACACTAGGCTCCCAAACACAATAATATCCAAAACATGATAAAAGTCAAACACGAATCAATGTAAAAAGCTCGAATTCTAATTAATTATCCCCAGCAGAGTCTCAAAAGCTGTCACACCTCCTTTTTCCCGCACAGCCCTATTACGAGGTTGAGTTAGAAGAGTTTTTTCCAATTGAAGTGACATTTTGAAAAGGGATTATTTATTATTTGGAGTCGCCACTTGAAATTGAGTTTTGGTGCTCCAAGTCATCTTTTATCTTGAATCCCTTATCAAAAGGAAGGTTTGACTCTTAATTTATATTCTACGAAAACAGAAGACTGAGTAAGGAATTCTGTTGACCGAGGATAAGGTATAAGGCACCCCTCGAATTCCGTAGTTCTAGCACGGTCGATTTATTGACTAATGTAAGGCTAAAATTAATTTTTGGCTATTCTTTTATTTTATTGATTATGACTTGTCTATTACCACTTCACTTAATTTATTATATTTTATTGATTCTTTTGACCTAGATGCGGTATGCACACAAGGTATTCCTTTAAAGGTAGATGTTAAACCAAGGTACAGAATGTACACATGGTTAAAACATAATTATTTTAAATTTAAAGGCATCGAGATGCGAGAATACGCACATGACCCTTTTAGTACTTAAGCATATCAATTCAAAGTTCGGGTATGAACACATGGGCTAATATTTAAAGTACATCTAAAGTTTTTCTAGAGGTTTAGAGTATTCCGTTTATTTGACTCATCTCGGTACTTTACAAATATTTTACTCTTACCATGCTAATTATTTTACTTCTTGCAACGATTATATACCAAACAAGCTACAATATTTGAACAGACATATATCTCAAACCATTAATCTGTCATAAAGCAAAAAAATGGATAACAAATATGAAGCCATCAAACATGATACGAAACAATTCTTCTACCAAAGCACACGTCAATATAAACAGATTCCATATTCACATTTTGACATTTTGAAAAATATAGAACTTTATCTTACGTTCTAATAAGAAAATAAGTATTTATCTTTAAAAAATCGAAATGTAATATGTGACTAAAACAAATAAACTTGCACTAAAGAATACAATCAGTTTGTCAAAACCGAATATTAAATTCTTTGACTCAATAATTTAATTCATTAAATCTATTTGACGGTAAGTATATGTCAATACAAACTAATTCCAAAACTCAAAGATTATTTTATATCCAGGAGAGTAAAATAAATGTATCGAATACCATAACCGAACATACTAGATTTACCAACGGATTCTTAAAAATTTTTGTCAACTTACTAAACTTGTTTGATAAAAGTCCTTTGATTAATACACTGACTTATCAAAAACATTTGACCTATTTATTAAAATTAATTAATATTATCAACCCCAAATTTGATTTACTTATTCAAAATAAAATCGAGCTTTACAAACTATATAAGCTTAACTAATTAAGAATAACATGTTAACTCTCATTATATCTTGCCTCCAAATTCATGAATTAGTATAAAAGTGTTTTTAACATATTAAATATTACATACAAAGAGGAATAACAAACTTTAGTCACTTTTCTCTATCTTACCAGAGAAAAAGAAAAGATAGCAAAAAAATAATTCTAACAAAAACTTACAAACAAATTAAAGGAAATTTTCAGACTTAAGAAGACATAGATCTCATATATCATGTTTAAACTATACAGAGGAGATTGAGTGTTATCTTTTGTAATCTTTTAATCTGCTGAGTTGAACCCGTGAACTTAAAATCACGAAGGATACTTCGATTTTTTACTCCGAACCTACTAAGTCCACCAACCAGTTTATCTCAAAGTAATTTTTACTCTAAAAAAACAATGCTAGTTTTTCTTAGTTGCTATTTTTTTCTCTATCTGATTGCCTTTTTCTTCTACTAAAATGTGTGTGCTATATATAGAATATTTGTGTGTGTGACGAATATGTGGGTTAAGGAGATGAATGGGGGAAGTGGAGAATAGGATGTGAGGGAGTTAGGATTAATGTGAGCATTATGAGAGAATTAGGGAAATGGGGATTGGAAGGAGAAAGTCGTGGTGTTAGACTGTTAGTTAGGATAGGAAGAAATCATTTTTTATTTATTTTCTTATCCTTTTTTTTTTTAAGAAAAGCAAAAGCCAATTAACAAGACTTAATAATCAAATATTAAAAGAAAAAAAATAACTACTGATACTAATATCATATATCTCTGAAAGAAATTACTTTAAAAAAAGTACTACATACTTAGGTCTATAATACTAAAAGAAACGTACTTATTTTTTATAAGATAAAACAAAATACCTAAGTAAGAATCTAATTAACTATATATTAAAAAGATATAAGAAAATTAAATATTTAAACTATAATTTAAATGACACTAAAAAAAATACCATAACTTACATATTAAAAATTCTAATTAAAAAAAATCAAATATTTTTTGTAAATTTTCTTTTTCTCTTTACAAATAGAAATAAAAAATTTATTCTAAAAGTGTGAATATTTCTGTAGTTTTTATAAGCTCTACTAAAAGTGAGATAAAGGTTTGAAATATCAAAATTAGACATAAAATACATATTTACAGTAAAATAGTATAAAATTTGGGTGAGGTCAAAATTAGTTGTTCACCGTTATTCTGTTCTATTTTTAGAGGAAATAATTTGTAACCTCGAATACAATGAATGGATTAAATTTCTTAAGGATACGTAGTGAAGTCTACCGTCTCGAAATACATTTATCACTAGCATTTCTGCTAGTTTGTGAAAGACAGGAATAACAATAACAGCAATAGAACAGCTCGTTGAGCTTCCGTGGAGACTGCTGATTGCAGTTTCAAACTAAAAGAATTATATAATATTTTCTGGCAATATCAAATTATCCGTCTGATTATCCATTTTTTCTATTTAAAAATTTTCTTTTCTTCTAAAGTTATATTTTGTTCTTTACTTTCTCTGATACGTCCTGACTAATCAAAAGCCTCAAGGTATCTCATGATGTTGTTCTTTTGTGTGTATATGTGTAACCGTTGTAACATATGGACTTCCCATTTTGGCTAAGTATTGGGTCGTTTTGAACATCTCTTTGTGATGTTTTGGGTGAAAAGGGAGCTCATGTTCTTGTTGTTCCAGAACTTTCTGACTTCATTTTATCAATTATCAGCATTGGACAAGGTAATGGTTTGCATATTTCTTCCATTAACAGTATCTTCTTCTCCATTGGTCATCTTAGTACTTTAGTCTCTGCTTCAGGAGA
>AWOL01S0284768.1:0-17987 GCA_000715115.1 Nicotiana otophora
TGTTCAACCCAAAAAGTCTTAACTCGTCAACACATAAGTCTACTACGATACCACGAAACCCCGAGTTTTCAGTAAAATTTTACGGGGCCTTACACACTGTTAGCTTACCTAGCGACACTGTTGGGCGCCATCACGACCTATAGTGGGAATTGGGTCATGACAGCTTGGTATCAGAGCTTTAGGTTCACATAGGTCTCACAAGTCATGAACGCGCCTAATAAAGTCTTGCAGATTGGTGCGGAGACGTCCGCACTTATATTCGAGAGGCTATAGGGTGTTAGGAAACATCTCTTTCTTTATCTCCTATTGTGCAGTTGATGTTGTGCTATAGTATATTTCTCTTATTCTCTCACAAATGGTGAGAACACAAACGGCCGATGTACCCGGTGGTGGAAGAGCTGCTCCCCATATGGCTCGAGGGCCCCCTTGGTCAAAACTTGAGTTTCAGACCAAAATCTATTTTTCCATTCACCCCCGAGTCCGATTATATAATTAGTTTCAGAATACGACCTCAATTTGAGGTCTAAATCCCTAATTTGGAAAAACCCTCAATTCTACCTAAATGCCTAGTTTTCTACCACGGAAGAACAAAGACTAGGGCTAGAAATTAATGGGTGATGTTAGAAATGGAAGAAAATGAGTTAAAGTATACAAACCTATGAATTGATGTTGAGTTTTCCCTTCAAAATCGCCTCTAGGCCGAGCTCTAATGAAGAGTTTATGAAAAATGGATGAAATCCCGTTTTGGGACTATTTTAAATCACTTGCGTTAGGTGTTCATCGCGTTCACGTGAAACCTGACGCGTTCGTGAAGAGCATGGCCTATATGGCTTAAGCGATTGTGAGTAACTCCACACATTCATGAATGTCTAGCACGCCTCACCTCCGTGTTCGCGAGACTATGCTCGCGTTCGCGTAGAGTTACCTAAACTTCCCTTCCAAGCCTATCTAACGCTACATGTTCGTGTGTGACTGGTTGCGTTCGCGTAGAGCAGGCCCCCCAATGCTCCACGTTCGTGACCAAGATTTCGCATTCGCGTAGAACAAAATCTCCCCCAGCCCATTTTACCCTTCGCAATCGTAGGAGTATATTTGTGATCGCGAAGAAGGAAACACCAGAAACCAGCAGAAGTGAAAAAACAACAAACTTTCTAAGTTCAAAAGGTCTGTAGGTTATCCGAAACTCACCCGAGCCCTCGTGGATCCAAACCAAATATGCACACAAGTTCACAAACCTGATACGAACTCGCTCGCACGATCAAAACACAAAAATAACGCCTAGAACTATGAAAAGGGCACTGAATCAAATAAAAGTTTCAAGAAAACTTTAGAATGTATATTTTAACAATCGGACGTCCAAATCACGTCAAATCACTTCCGTTTTACACCAAAATTTGCAGACAAATCATAAATATCTTAATGGACCTATACGAAGTTCCGGAACCAAAATCCGGACCCGGTATCAATAAAGTCAAACATCAATCCAATTTATAAATTTGTTAAACCTTTAAACTTCATATTTTCAACAAATTGCGATACCTCAAGCTAGAGACCTTCGAATTGTATTTCGGGCATATGCCCAAGTCCCAAATCATGATACAGATGCTTAGGGACCGTCAAAATACGGATCCATGTCCGTTTGCTCAAAATGTTGACCGAAGTCAATTCAAATGGATTTTTAAGGCAAAATTTCATAGTTTATCAATTTTTAACATAAAAGCCTTCCGGAAAAACACTCGAACTGCGCACGTAAATCAAGGAATACTTAAAGGAGCTATCGAAAGCTTTAAAACATATATTTAAGGTTTAAAACTCTAGATGACCTATCGGGTCATCCATGTGGGTAGGTGTCGCCCTAGAGGTGCAGTCAAGTCGCGCTCCAGCTAGGTTCTATGCTTTTCCAGCCAAACCAGATGCAGTAGCCTCAGACACCGTGATCACAAGTATTAGTTATGTCTGCGGTAAGGATGCTTTGGTACTATTTGATCCAGTGTCTACGTATTCATATGTTTAATATTTTTGCTCATTATCTGGGTGTCTCTCGTGAGACCTTGGGTGCTCTTGTATATGTGTCCACGCCAGTGGGCGATTCTGTTGTTGTAGATCAGATTGACTAGTCCTATATTGTGACTTTCTGTGGTTATATGACCATACCGGATCTTCTGTTGCTCGACATGACCGACTTTGAGGTCATCTTGGGCATGGACTGGTTTTCTCCTTACCATGTCGTTCTTGAATGTCATGCTAACACTGTTACCTTGGCAATGCCAGAGCTGCCTAGATTGGAGTAGAGGGGTTCATCTATCAGTACATCTAGTCGGGTTATCTTTTTCTCGAAGGCTGGACATACAATCGAGAAGGGTTTTTTCCCTTATCTGGCTTATGTTCGAGATACCGTTGTAGAGACTCCCACGATTGATTCAGTGCATGTGGTACGGGAGTTCTCTGATGTATTTCCTTTTGATTTACCAGGCATGCCACTAGATCGTGATATCAATTTCAGTATTGATGTGGCACTAGGTACCTAGCCTATCTCTATTCGATCGTATCACATGGCTTCGAAAGAGTTGAAGGAGTTGAAGGAACAACTTGAGGATTTGCTAGCGAAGGGGTCCGTTAGGTCGAGTGTGTCACCTTGGGGCGCACCGGTATTGTTTGTGAAAAAGAATGATAGGATTATGTGGATATGCATTGATTACTGCCAGTTGAACAAAGTTACCATTAAGAACAAGCACCCATTGCCACATATTGATGATTGGTTTGACCAGCCAGAGGGTGCCAGGTGATCACTAAGATCGACTTGAGATCAGGGTATCATCAGCTGAATTATCATGCTTCGGATGTTCCGAAAACGGCTTTTCGGACTAGATATGTGCACTATGAGTTTCGAGTGATGTCCTTCGGCTTGACCAACACCACAACGGTATTTATTGATTTGATGAACCGGGTGTTCAGGCTATATCTTGATTCATTTTTCATTGTCTTAATTGATGACATATTGATCTACTCGCGTAATATGGAGGACCACGAGCAGCATTTGAGAGTTTTGCTTCAGACCTTGCCAGAATAAAGCTATATGCTAAGTTCTCCAATTACGAGTTTTGGTTGGATTCTATGCCATTCACGGGGCATGTTGTATTAGCTGACGGTATTAAGGTAGACCCCAAGAAGATCGAGTTAGTCTGGAGTTGGCCTCGTCCTACCACAGTGACGGAGATCAGGAGCTTCTTGGGGTTAGCAGGTTATTATCATCGGTTTGTGGAGGGGTTCTCGTCTATTGCGGCACCTTTGTTGTTTGGGGTAAAGAGATTATTTGAGCTTGAAGTAAAGCTTAGTTGGATGAGTATTCTTTCTGCCAAGGTAAGCTTTAACTTCTCCTATATGTATTTAATATCATCTATGTATATCTAGTTGATTTGATAAAGGAAACTTGTGAAGTAAGTTGAACTTCATGTTGAAGTGTTGTAGTTGTTGGACTATTTTGGAGTTGAATTCTTGATGTTTTATGGCTGAAAATCAGTATAAATAACTTAAGAATACTATTGCTATTGTGGTTGATGTGTTTGGAAGAAGAGAAGTCTTAGAAAGTGCAAGTTAGAACTCTGTTGTTGGGTGAGATAGTGACTGTTTTGGTGATGTATTGTAATGAATATGAGGTTAGATATNCACCAAAATTTGCAGACAAATCATAAATATCTTAATGGACCTATACGAAGTTCCGGAACCAAAATCCGGACCCGGTATCAATAAAGTCAAACATCAATCCAATTTATAAATTTGTTAAACCTTTAAACTTCATATTTTCAACAAATTGCGATACCTCAAGCTAGAGACCTTCGAATTGTATTTCGGGCATATGCCCAAGTCCCAAATCATGATACAGATGCTTAGGGACCGTCAAAATACGGATCCATGTCCGTTTGCTCAAAATGTTGACCGAAGTCAATTCAAATGGATTTTTAAGGCAAAATTTCATAGTTTATCAATTTTTAACATAAAAGCCTTCCGGAAAAACACTCGAACTGCGCACGTAAATCAAGGAATACTTAAAGGAGCTATCGAAAGCTTTAAAACATATATTTAAGGTTTAAAACTCTAGATGACCTATCGGGTCATCCATGTGGGTAGGTGTCGCCCTAGAGGTGCAGTCAAGTCGCGCTCCAGCTAGGTTCTATGCTTTTCCAGCCAAACCAGATGCAGTAGCCTCAGACACCGTGATCACAAGTATTAGTTATGTCTGCGGTAAGGATGCTTTGGTACTATTTGATCCAGTGTCTACGTATTCATATGTTTAATATTTTTGCTCATTATCTGGGTGTCTCTCGTGAGACCTTGGGTGCTCTTGTATATGTGTCCACGCCAGTGGGCGATTCTGTTGTTGTAGATCAGATTGACTAGTCCTATATTGTGACTTTCTGTGGTTATATGACCATACCGGATCTTCTGTTGCTCGACATGACCGACTTTGAGGTCATCTTGGGCATGGACTGGTTTTCTCCTTACCATGTCGTTCTTGAATGTCATGCTAACACTGTTACCTTGGCAATGCCAGAGCTGCCTAGATTGGAGTAGAGGGGTTCATCTATCAGTACATCTAGTCGGGTTATCTTTTTCTCGAAGGCTGGACATACAATCGAGAAGGGTTTTTTCCCTTATCTGGCTTATGTTCGAGATACCGTTGTAGAGACTCCCACGATTGATTCAGTGCATGTGGTACGGGAGTTCTCTGATGTATTTCCTTTTGATTTACCAGGCATGCCACTAGATCGTGATATCAATTTCAGTATTGATGTGGCACTAGGTACCTAGCCTATCTCTATTCGATCGTATCACATGGCTTCGAAAGAGTTGAAGGAGTTGAAGGAACAACTTGAGGATTTGCTAGCGAAGGGGTCCGTTAGGTCGAGTGTGTCACCTTGGGGCGCACCGGTATTGTTTGTGAAAAAGAATGATAGGATTATGTGGATATGCATTGATTACTGCCAGTTGAACAAAGTTACCATTAAGAACAAGCACCCATTGCCACATATTGATGATTGGTTTGACCAGCCAGAGGGTGCCAGGTGATCACTAAGATCGACTTGAGATCAGGGTATCATCAGCTGAATTATCATGCTTCGGATGTTCCGAAAACGGCTTTTCGGACTAGATATGTGCACTATGAGTTTCGAGTGATGTCCTTCGGCTTGACCAACACCACAACGGTATTTATTGATTTGATGAACCGGGTGTTCAGGCTATATCTTGATTCATTTTTCATTGTCTTAATTGATGACATATTGATCTACTCGCGTAATATGGAGGAGCACGAGCAGCATTTGAGAGTTTTGCTTCAGACCTTGCCAGAACAAAGCTATATGCTAAGTTCTCCAATTACGAGTTTTGGTTGGATTCTATGCCATTCACGGGGCATGTTGTATTAGCTGACGGTATTAAGGTAGACCCCAAGAAGATCGAGTTAGTCTGGAGTTGGCCTCGTCCTACCACAGTGACGGAGATCAGGAGCTTCTTGGGGTTAGCAGGTTATTATCATCGGTTTGTGGAGGGGTTCTCGTCTATTGCGGCACCTTTGTTGTTTGGGGTAAAGAGATTATTTGAGCTTGAAGTAAAGCTTAGTTGGATGAGTATTCTTTCTGCCAAGGTAAGCTTTAACTTCTCCTATATGTATTTAATATCATCTATGTATATCTAGTTGATTTGATAAAGGAAACTTGTGAAGTAAGTTGAACTTCATGTTGAAGTGTTGTAGTTGTTGGACTATTTTGGAGTTGAATTCTTGATGTTTTATGGCTGAAAATCAGTATAAATAACTTAAGAATACTATTGCTATTGTGGTTGATGTGTTTGGAAGAAGAGAAGTCTTGGAAAGTGCAAGTTAGAACTCTGTTGTTGGGTGAGATAGTGACTGTTTTGGTGATGTATTGTAATGAATATGAGGTTAGATATTGATATATATATGTTTGTTGACATTCTGGGCATGTTGGTCTTGTTTGTGGATTTGAGGAAAGTGAAAAAGAATAAATGGAGGTGCTATCCAAAATTTCGTAGTTGAACTAGTCGCTCATTTGTGTTGAGTTCTAGCTTCCGTAAGCTTAACAACGGTCCCTTATTATTTGTTGTAGATTGAAGTACTAACAGGCTGAACCGACGTCATGTGGTTAAGTAAACGACAAAGGTATGTTAAGTGTCACGCCCCAAACCTGAAGAGGCATGGCCGGCACCCGGTGCCATACTCGGCCCGAGCGTACAATTATGTAACTGTGAACACTAGAGGGGTAACCCTCAACTTAGGCTGATGAGGCCATATTCTGAATCATCTGATAATAACGTCTACAACTAGCAAGACCAAACTAAATATCTACATAAGGTTGGTAAATCCACAATATTGATATAAAACAATATACATGACGCATCTACAAGACTCTAGGGATAACTGAATTGTATCTGCTGGGGACAGGGCCTCGACCTATCCATTAAATCTGTATATATAAAATGGACTCCAAGGTATAGACCTGGTAACTTCAAGGAAGTGGAGCTTACCAACCAAGATGATATTTGACTTTGTCTACTGGGAAGGTCTATCCAGTTGTCAATCAGGACCTGCAAGCATGAAATGCAGCGTCCCCAGCAAAAGGGACATCGGTACGAAATAATGTACCGAGTATGTAAGGCAACAAAATAACTGAAAGCTGAGACTGAGCTGATAATATAATAACTGAAAGTAATTAGGAGTCAAAGATAATCTGAAGATATGCTTACATGCTGATACTGACTCATCTCTCTCAATATAGTAAGTAAAATATTTATCCGGCCCTATAAGGATTGGTATGTGTAACTGCTCTACCATAGTAGGCTCGCTCATAGTCGATCAACCATACTAGGCTCTGTATCTCGGCCATTCTGGGCTCACTCATAGGCGCTTGGCCATAATAGGCTCGGTATATAACTTACCATCTGATCAGAGGTTTCCCAATAGGGGGCCTGTCCATCGATTATAGCTCGATGGTGGTGAAAATACTATAATACTGTATATATATAGACTCTCTTCTCTCTTGGATTAAAGAAGACAATACTAAACTAAATATGAAGTCCCGATAAGGGAGAATGCTGTAACTTATGAGACTAAGATAATGTACATAAATTCAGGAATAAGAACTTCTCTTTATGCCTCGTTATCAAATGCATGTAGTTACGGGATCATGAAAAAATTAAGAAAGGTTTAGCTTTAACTTACCTTAACTTTGTTAAGCCCTTAATACCTTCCAAGAAATTCTTCCGACAACTCAACTCAACCTACCACAATATAAAGAGATTCAAAATCAGTGTTGAGTAAAGGCTAAGTCCGCAACTTAAACTAGTAGCTCATTTACGTAAATTTGGGCAGTATCTCCCTCTAACAAGGCCCTCCTCAAATACTATATACCAACAACAACAAGAACACAAAAATAACAACATTTATGCATCATTTTTCAACCTTATCTCTATCACAATATACAACAAAACAGCCCACATACCCTAATCACTTCATACATAAAACGACAACCAAAGTAGTGTCAAAGAACCTAAAAAATGTAACGACGAACTACCAGCCCAACATTCCATCATTGTGTATTTTGTTTTCATACCCTTTCTCCTCCAAAACTCCATAAAACACCAGCACAAGAGGCCAACACGAGTGGACTACAAAACAGTCCACTAAAGGTGAAATAAATCGAACTCATGGCTTCCGATCACCGTTCCGTGAGTTCTAACTATTAGGAAGCAAATTTATCAACCTTGATTGATATGTAAACGCTTAAATACAGAATGTAGGCATCTTCTTAACTATGAAGTAGGTTCCAAAACTCAAACTACAAAGAAAAAGAGAGGCGATATACCGCTACATACGTCGTAGGGATCGTTCTAATGTTATCACTTCTTGATTTGGTACCCGGGATGTTAATCTTCTTTGTAACCCTTCTAGAGAGATTACAGGTCAGTTTTTGGGGGTTCTCTGGTCGTGTTCTATGTAAAATGAAGAGAAAGACAATTTAAAACCCTATATATATCAACTTTTGAAAAGTCAAAGAGGTGCTAGCTTGGCACCCTAACATTGGCCCTTCTTCCGACACTTATATCATATTATCCGGATGTGGTATGAACAAACAGTCATGAGAATTAAAAACTAAATTCCAATACCTTCAATTTGGGATATAATATGTCCCAAAAATACCTCATATAACACACAAAATGTATTGCTCGAAATTGTACATATCTCTCTACTTCGATGTTGTATCGACAAACCGTTTAATGCGTTAGAAACTAGACTCGTAGATTGTCAATTAGATATGTGGATCATCCCATAATTCCAAGTACGTTGGGAGAAATGCTCAGCTACATTTGACCTAATTTGCAGCATATTTATGAATGCAACTTGTGATGATCTTTGCCAACTTTTCTTCCACAACTCGCTTAACTTCAAAACATAACACATGACTATCATAAGACAAGAATAAATCATAACGTAACCTTATTATCATTTTGATCACCCTGTTCTCACCCCAAAAGTACATGTTATAACATTCCAACTTGTTGACTTTCGACGAAACTTATTTTCTTCAATTGGTTTAGCTTCTAAGCCTTCTAACCCTCTTGGTACATGCAGTCCATGATATTAAATATTTTTAACCTCCAAGTTAACATGATTAACTTACTTTATTTACTTTCAAAAATGATCTCATTTTAGAGCTTACATCAATTGACTTACGATTTACTCTCACGTATAAAAATATGGGGTGTAACATCATTCCCTCCTTTGGAACATTCGTCCTCGAATGATGACTGATGAGCTTATTAGTCTCATAACCTATAGCACTTACAAATAATTTAGTAGTGTCCTTGACATCTAGACAACTATTTTGTGAATAAATCCAAAGCCCAGGGCATTCACCCTTTAGGCCTCTTTCTCGCACCACGACCTGTAGTCGAAATTCTTCCAATCTCGTTATTGTTTCTACCTCTGTCGTGCAGCCTGTACGACTCTATCCCTGTATGTGTGCCTATGCAACTCTTCTCTCTTTTTTCCTCCAGCTATTATCCAATCTCTAAGCCTCACTTTGTGAACATATACAAAACTATGACAAGCTGTCCCTCTAGGCATCTATAGGTGTACTGAAGTCCTTCACTTGGTACTTTGTCGAACTTACGATTATTGCTATATCTTGTTTCATAGCCTCGGTTATCTATCCATATGAATTTACTTACCATAACACTTACTTCAGTTTCTTATTATCGAGGTTTTCGACCCAACTCTTGGTTGCTCTCTCG
This sequence comes from Nicotiana otophora, assembly GCA_000715115.1. NCBI lineage: Eukaryota > Viridiplantae > Streptophyta > Magnoliopsida > Solanales > Solanaceae > Nicotiana > Nicotiana otophora. The sequence goes on from AWOL01S0284768.1 coordinate 9,307, forward strand.
CTGCTTATCATATATGTATAAATCTAAGTCCTTTAGTTCTTCCTCATTATTGTTCATATTAAGAATGACGGCCTAATCTCATCTCATACTTTGGAACTTTTATCTGCCTATTGTTGATTCACCTGAATGTTGATCTATAATCTACCATTGATAACTTGAAATCTCTTGCGTAATACATTGTCCTTAGGGCTCATGTCTCATCGGGGAACATCTGAATTTAATTACCTGATCCACCTAGGGACGATACAATACTTCATTAACCATATCTCATAGCATCCCAATATAGTTCATATTATGGGGGTATTCTAATCCTGTGCAATTCATGAAATCCCTTTATCTCTAAATCATTACTCAATCAAAGGCCTAAATGTCATCCACTTATCATTTATCACAATTATACCCTTATTCTACTACCAGGGCAACATTCCCTCTTTTCCAAATGCTCCTAGTCTTAAACTCCTCCGAGATTATTCAGGTTATACAGGGCTTTCTATAACTTACGGGAACCATCAGCTCTCTTTTGATGGGCTTAATCCTAAGGCCTTACCTATTCTCGTCACCTTCTCATTCACCTTTTCTTATCCTTAGTCATGTCTACCAAAAACCTTTTGGCTCTACCATACTTTAGCTTACAACCTACACATATCTATTTATACAACTCTTAACCTTCCTTTAACTCGCTAGCACTATAGATTTACTTATATTATTCTGGAACCTCAATTGAGACATCACGCTGTCTCTAACTCTTCTTTACTCTCTTAACTAGACCTCTCGGTACCTGGAAACCATAGGGATGAAGATATGCTACTGACAACACCAGTATCATTTTTGGATACTGAATCACAGTGCTTCTAGCACTCTACCTGAAGTATGGACTATTCACAACCTTCTGCATCTAAGTATGTCGTAACTTCTTCACTTTTACCTTACTTACCATTAAATCTTGCATCGTATCTATGTATCTTTTATAACCTCCCTTCCACATAGGTAGGATTCACATCCACAACTTGAAGCTCTACTATAATACTTTCACCTCTGGTGCATACACAATCCGGTGGGAGCTTCATACTGACTCCTTATGAGGCTGGTACTTTTCTAACTCGCTTTATCATGGAGCCATTATAGAGTATGGATGATGTACTATCTCTCTTGTACTTATGATATTAAGAGTTATTTTGTAGTGTTTTGAATGACGATATCTATATTTATATGGGTCTAATAATAAGACTCCTCATTCACTTAGCTGATGTAACTCTTTAGTTTCCTCTTCTCTCTCGTCCTTTGTCTGTGAGGTGGACTCAATTCTTTATTTTAACTTATACTGGAGTCTCATATAGCTGTAGGAATGTCAACATATATGTTGCATAGATAATACTCCAAAATCTTAAGTGTGTTCATAATGTAACTAACTGTGGGTCATTGATCGAATAATTCCTTTTGTGCCTTCTCATCTTTCTTTAAACGTAAACAATTACTTTTCCTGGTCGTTCTTCCACTTGTTGCATGAGTACTTGGCTTATCTTAGTGCCCATACCTATTGGAATTTCATGCAACTCATATGATCTCGAATATTACTTTATATTTTTTCGTTCATTAGCCACAATAGGTGCCACTTTCCTATGGAGTGTATACAATGTTGTAGTGAGACTGTTGCTATAAGATCATTTCCTCTTTAGGTCACTAGAATTAGCTTGAAGCCTTATTCCTTATTTTCTCAGATAGTCGTTCGCTGCAGTACTTAGGGAAGACCCTCTAACTCTTGTAATGCTGAGAGCTTATTACATTCTATACCTCACGAAACTTTTGATGTTCTTACTCGCATATCATTATCCTTAGTTACTTACCTTCGCTCCCTTGTGCTCGTAGTGTTACTTCTGAACTGAAATTTTGACTATCTCCCCAGTGGCACTCTCTTTTATTTTCGTAATACTTATACGGCACCTTTCACTACCCCCAATTCCTATCTGAATAATTCTTAAGGATTACGATGTCATATCCGTGACACTGAATTTCTTGTGCTAGGTTTCACTGCGTTTATGTTGTATGATATGCTGATTTATCTTAGACCTCTTGTCTAGCCATAACTAGGCTCTTCCTGAATCAACTATTAACCACTCGTTAGTCCATGCTAATATTTATATTCTGCGTAACCTCTCTTGGGTTATGTCTTTTGTTTTAACTTACCTTTCGCACTGGCTCCTAATGTATCAAGTGTCCATTCACACTTAATCCCTTAAGCTTAACTCCGCTCATAGTGCTTGCTTTAGTGAAGCGTCTTCTTGAATGACCTTTACAGGTTATTCTTCCGTTGTCCATTCTATCATTGCTGAAATGCGAGCTCTCAAATTCTCACGATGCCGACTATTATCAAATCCTCCAGTCCATACATCATATTCGATTTTATTTTCTTGTTTACTAGCCCATGCTAATTTCTATTACTTCGGAGGTCTAACTTATCCTTCTAGTAATCATGTTGTAGTCACCAAGTAATTTCTCAAAATAAGGATATGACTTTATGGCTTATACTCTTTATGGTCTCAAGGCATGTCACCTCTTGTCTTTTCCTTCACTTGACTATAGACTCTGTCATCCTGTCATATTTTGATTTACTGGTATCACCAATTTATCACATCTTACTCATAATATTTCATTTACTCTCTTCTTATTCTCCTGCTAATATCTATGTCTATTACCTTATTCTGAAAACTTCAATAAAATATTCTTCCGCTTTTAGCTCCCCTTGCTCTATCTACTGGCTCTTCGGGTCGCCTAACATTCTATCTTGACTAGGTACGGGAGCCATACTAAGGTAAATATTTATCCCTTCTAGGATTCCACTGCTTATCTTCTTGAATTTTTGAACATTCTAGTATTCATATCTAACTGTTCTATTATAGAGTGCACCATCTGGGTGTCTCACAAGGAGATCTATGACCACGTTTACACTATCCTTCGAAATTTTTTAGCTAATGATAACAATCCATCCACCATTTGGGGTTACTCTAACCCCAGCTGGATCCTGATGTCCCGCTTTCTCTTAAACACTAAATGTTTTCTCCTATGGAGGATAACTGAGATGGGTGTGGCCAATTGTATATATCTGTTACTGTGGAAAGTAACTCAGAATGCTTATATTTCTCTACCTGAATTGTAGATATTGATAATCTTCACTAACTGGGTACCACAAACCCTTCTTCACCTTGCTTCTTTTACTTGTTGAAAGTTGTGTCTACCTTCTGATTGTCTTATTGCTTTTTACCATATAGGTGTATAGATATTCATGCCTTAGGGTTCCTTATCAAGAAGCTTACGCGTCTTAGTACACACATGATCTGCTGAAGACCTCACATTTACTCATCGTAAACATGATGCAAAATCGAGTTCTTCCGACTCAACTCTTCTATAGCCACATTCTATCTCTTACCAACTGTCTTTCTGGATATAGGTAACATTGTATTATGAATAAAATAAAAGTTAGGAGTTTGAATCTTACACCTGATCTCTACCACACGATCTAGAGTAAGAAGAAAGAGTGAAAGTTCTAAATGCCCTGTAGCCTCCTGCTTATAAGTGTGGTGCTCAACACACCTATAAACAAGACTCTACTAGACACGGCTTGTAGACTCCCTAGGATAGAACTGCTCTAATACCAAGTTGTCATGCCCAATCCTAAAGAGGTGTGGCCAGCACTCGATGCCATACTCGGCCCGAGCGTACCACTCTGTGACTATGAACTCTGGAGGGGTAACCCTCAATTTAGGCCGATGAGGCCATATTCTGAATCATCTGAAAATAACGTCTACAATAAGCAATACCAAACTAAACATCTACATAGCCCTGGTAAAGCCACAATACTTATAAAAACAAATGTACAAGACTCGTCTACAAGCCTCTAGGGATAACTGAACTATATCATGGTCGGGACAGGGCCTCGACCTACCCATCAAACCTGTATATATAAAATGAACTCCAAGGTATAGACCTGGTAACTCCAAGGAAGTAGAGCTTACCAACCAAGATGATGTTTGACTCTGTCTACTGGGAAGGTCTATCTAGCTGTCTATCAAGACCAGCAAGCATGAAATGCAGCGTCCCTCGAAATAATGCACTGAGTATGTAAGGCAATAGAATAACTGAAAACTGAGACTTAGCTGATAATATAATAACTAAAAGTAACTGGGAGTCAAAGATAATCTGAAGATATGCTTACCTGCTGATGCCGACTCATCTCTCTCAATATAGTAAGTAAAATATTTGTCCGGCCCTATAAGGCTCGGTATGTGTAACTGCTCTGCCGTAGTAGGCTCGCTCATAGGCGCTCGGCCATGCCAAGCTCTGTATCTCGGCTATTCTGGGCTTGCTCATAGGCGCTCGGCTATAGTAAGCTTGGTATATAACTTACGATCTGATCAAAGGTTGCCCAGTAGTGGCCTGCCCATCGATTATAGCTCGGTGGTGGTGAAAATACTGTAATATTGTATATATATAGACTCTATGATCTCTCGGCTTAAAGAAGACAATACTAAATTGAATATGAAGTCCCAATAAGGGGGAATGTTGTAACTTATGAGACTAGAATAATGTACATAAATTCAGGAATAAGAACTTCTCTTTATGCCTCGTTATCAAATGCATGTAGTTACGAGATCATGAAAAAACTAACAAAAGTTTAGCCTTAACATACCTTAACTCCGTTAAGTCCTTAATACCTTCTAAGAAGTTATTCAATCAACTCAACTCAATCTACCACAGCATAAGGAGATTCAAAATTAGTGCTGAGTAAAGGCTAAGTCCGAAACTTAAACTAGTAGCTCGTTTACGTAAATATGGGCAGCATCTCCCCTGCAACAAGGCCCTCCTCAAATACTATATACCAACAACAATAATAACACAACAATAAAAACATGTATGCATCATTTTCCAACCTTATATCAATCACAATATACCACAAAACAACCCACACACCCTAATCACTTCATACATAAAATGACAACAAAAGTAGTGTCAAAGAACCTAAATATGTAACGACGAATGACCAGTACACCATTCCGTCATTATGTGGTATTTCTCCATACCTTTTATCCTTCAAAACTCCATAAAACATCAGCACAAGAGACGAACACGAGTGGACTACAAAACAGTCCACTAAAAGTGAAATAAATCGAACTCACGGCTTCCGATCACCGTCCCGTGAGTTCTAACTATTAGAAAACAAATTTATCAACCTTGCTTGACATTTAAAAGCTTAAATACAGAAAGTAGTCATTTTTTAACTATGAATTATGTTCCAAAATTCAAACTCCAAATAAAAAGAGAGGCGATATAGCGCTACTTACGTCCTAGGGATCGTTCTAATATTATCGCTTCTTCATTTCATACCCGGGACGTTAATATTCTCTGGAACCCTTGTACAGAGCTTAAGGGTAAGTTTTTGGGGGTTCTCTGGTCGTGTTGTATGAAAAATGAAGAGAGAGACGATTTAAAACCCTACATATATCAACTTTTGAAAAGTCAAAGAGGTGCTAGCTTGGCTCCCTAGCACTGACCCTTCTTGTGACACTTATATCTTTTTATCTGGATATCGTATGAAAGAACGGTTAAGAGAATAAAAAAAAAATTCCAAGACCTTCAATTTTGTATATAATATATCCCAAAAAGACCTCATATAACATACGGAATGTATTTCTCAAAAAGCTTCATTGACACACCTGCATGTCACCTATGCACTCTGCGTAGTCTCGCAAAACTGCACATATCTCGCTACTACGATGTCGTATCGATGAACGGTTTAATGCGTTAGAAACTAGACTCTTATATAGTCAATTTGATATATGGATCATCCTGTAATTCCAAGTACACTGAGATAAATACTCAGCTACATTTAACCTACTTTTCAGCATATTTATGAATGTAACTTGTGATGATCTTTGCCATCTTTTGTTCCACAATCCGCTTGACTTTAAAACATAGCAAACGACTATCATAAGACAAAAATAACTCATAACATAACCTCCTTATCATTTTGAGAACACTATTCTCACCCCAAAGGTATATGTTATAATATTCCCAACTTGTCGACTTTTGACGAAACTTATTTTCTTCAATTGGTTTAGCTCCTAAGCCTTCCAACCCTCTTGGTACTTGTAGTCCATGATCTTAAATATTTGTAACCTCCAAGTTATCATGACTAACTTACATTATGTACTTTCAAAAATGATCTCATTTCAGAGCTTACACCAATTGACATACGATGTACTCTCACGTACGAAAATATGGGGTGTAACATTAAGGCTATCCCTTCTTTACTTTTGGAATGATCCATATGATACAAACGAAACGAGCAAACACACAACTTTCATAAATGTATCTATTCATAGAAGTACTAGGAGTGCATATGTTCTTGATTCCCCATATGTCCTATTATTATATCATCTGTTCACGAGTCTTAGAAAAATACGTAAGTTGATAAAGTTTATCTAATGATTTTATTGACTTACTTCATTATGAATTGCATTCATTTATACATGTACATTGACCCATGACCAGACGGTGTTATATATGTGTATATTATATGTATATGGGATATGGGAAAAGGTTACGGCGTTATATACGCACCACCACCTGATCAACTAGTATACGTTGATGATTTAGCCCACAGAGGCCGAGATGATATAATGGGATGCCCTCTGAGGCTTGATGATGTTATGTACTCATATACCTATACATGGTATAACATTTACACGTATATGCATGGCATCATAAATGTTTCACGATTCACAGAGATATTCAGACTTACATGTTGAGTTCTTTACACCATATTTCTTTCATGCCTTACATACTCGATACTTTATTTGTACTGACGTCCCTTTTTCCTGGGGACACTGCATTTCATGCCCACAGGTCCCGATAGACAGGTTGACAATCCTCCTAGTAGGCTATCAGCTAAGCGGAAGGTGTTGGTGCACTCCACTTACTCTGGAGTTTCCTATTTGGTCAGTATGATTTGGACATGTATTGATTGGTATGGCGGGGCCCTGTCCCAACCATTATGACGTTTATGTACTCTTAGAAGCTTGTAGACAGATGTCATGTATATGGATACTTGTATGTCTTTGTCGGCCTATGTTTTAAGTGTACAAATGATCATGTCGGCCTTATAGGCCCGTATGTCACGTGTATAAGTTTCTATATCATGTTGGGTCATCCTATGTCTAGTATTCCCTTATGTTTTATTCCAGTTATCTCATGATGGCCCTTCTGGCCCATTTACCTATGATGGTGTGATAAGAAAGATATTTTATGTTGGCACTCGGTTGAGTAAGGCACCGAGTGCCCATCGTGGCCCTCTGATTTGGGTCGTGATAAAAGTGGTACCTGAGCAGTTCTGTCCTAAAGAGTCTACAAGCCGTGTCTAGTAGAGTCTTGTTTATGGGTGTGTTATTCACCACACTTATAACAAGGAGGCTACAGGGAATTTAGGATTGTCACTATTTCTTCTTACTCTAGATCATGTGGTAGAGCTCAGTTGTAAGAATTCAAACTCCTACATTCTATTTTATTTGTAATACAATGAGACATACATTTAGAAAGACATCTGGTAAGAGATAGATTGTGGCTGTGGAAGAGTTGAGTCAGAGGAACTCGATTTTGCATCAAGCTTATGATGAGTAAATGTGAGGTCTTCAGTAGATCATGTGTGTACTAAGACATGTAAGCTTCTTGATAAGGAGCCGTAAGGCATGAATATCTATCCACCCATATGGTTTAAAACAATGAGAGAATCAGAAGGTAGATACAAGATTCAACAAGTAAAAGAAGCAAGGTGAAGAATGGTACAAGGTACCCAATTAGTGAAGATTATCAGTAATTACAATTCAGGTAGAGAAATATAAGCATTTTGAGTTACCTTCAATTGTAACAGAGGTATGTATAATTGGCACACCCATCTCAGTTATGCTCTATGGAACCCACAGATATAGTTTAAGAGAAGGACAGGATATCAGGATCCAGCTGGGGTTAGAGTAACCCAAAATGGTGGATGGATTGTTAGCATTAGCTGACATCTCCGAAGGATTTTATAATAGTCGGCATCGTGAGAATTTCAGAGATAGAGTTCTGGCAATAATAGAATGGACAACAAAAGAATAACCTTTAAAGTTCATTCAGGAAGACGCTTCCCTAAAGCAAGCACTGTGAGTAGAGTTAAGCTTAAGGGACTAAGTACGCCAGTTACACTAGGTGTTAACCTCATGAGTAAGAAATTTCGTTATACTTGATATAGAAGGATTATCGCAAGGCGAGTAAGAGTCAGTGAATATGTGAAAAGAAGTCAAAGATGAAGAAAGTGGAAAGATAGTGTGATATGTTATTGAGTATGAGTTATATGGTTCATGGAACTATGGAATAGTAAAGGANCTCCGAAGGATTTTATAATAGTCGGCATCGTGAGAATTTCAGAGATAGAGTTCTGGCAATAATAGAATGGACAACAAAAGAATAACCTTTAAAGTTCATTCAGGAAGACGCTTCCCTAAAGCAAGCACTGTGAGTAGAGTTAAGCTTAAGGGACTAAGTACGCCAGTTACACTAGGTGTTAACCTCATGAGTAAGAAATTTCGTTATACTTGATATAGAAGGATTATCGCAAGGCGAGTAAGAGTCAGTGAATATGTGAAAAGAAG
>AWOL01S0284835.1:458-14862 GCA_000715115.1 Nicotiana otophora
AACACCAAAAGCAACAATAACAACATATATACATTATTTTACAACCTTATGTACACCACCAAATACTACAAAACAGCCCAATATACCCCAATCTCTTCATACACAAAACGACCATCGTAGTAGTGCCAACAACCCGAAAATGTTACGACGAACGATCAGCCCAACATCCTGCATTTATGTGGTATTTTTCCACACCCTTCCTCCTCCAAAACTCCACAAAACAATAGTAAAACACGCAGCCCAACAGCAATACCAAACAGTCCACAAAATAATCCCCTACAAGTGAATAATGCGAACTCACGGTTTTCGATCACCGTCCCGTGAGTTCTTACAAATATAGAATAACTTACTATGCATCTACAGCATAAAAAATGGATGAAAGAGAGCAGTAAACTTACCTTATTTGTTGGATAACTCAGCTCCTATCTTGGTTCTTCAAACTCTAGGTTTTACCTCCAATTAGAACTTGAAAGGGAGAGAAAATCAATTAGGGTTTGTGGGAAATNAGTTCTTACAAATATAGAATAACTTACTATGCATCTACAGCATAAAAAATGGATGAAAGAGAGCAGTAAACTTACCTTATTTGTTGGATAACTCAGCTCCTATCTTGGTTCTTCAAACTCTAGGCTTTACCTCCAATTAGAACTTGAAAGGAAGAGAAAATCAATTTGGGTTTATGGGAAATTGTTGGGAGGATTTTTGCAGAGCTTATGTCTGGTTATTATGCCCTATTATCAGCCTAATATATGAAGGAGATAGGCCTTTAAAAATGCCTCTTTGTATGACCCGAACTTACCCATTTTTGGACGACCCGAACTGGCCCATTTTTGGATTCTCGTTTAAGCAAATAGGCGACAATATGCACAGTCTCACAAACATACACGTATCTCTCTACTACGATATCGTATTGACAAACGATTTAATGCGTTAGAAACTAGATTCATAGATATTTAATTTTATGGGTGGAACACCCCATAACTCTAAGTATATTATTATAAAATCGCAGTTATATTTGACCCTAAGTTTCAGTAAAACTTATGAACGTAACTTGTGATGACTTTTATCGACTTTTGTTCCACCACTCGCTTGACTTCAAAACATAACACACGACTATCATACAACTAACATAACTCATAACATAACCTCCTTATCATGTTAAACACCCTGGTCTCACCCCAAAAGTACATGCTATAATATTCCCAACTTGTCGACTTTCGACGAAACATTATTTTCTTCAATTCCTTTAGCTTCTGAACCTTCCAACCCTCTTTGTACTTGTTTTTCATGATCTTTAATATTTTTAATCTCCGAGGTAACATGATTAACTTACTTTATATATTTTCAAAGATGATCTTATTTTTTATCCTACATTAGTTTTCTCACGATGCAGTTTTACATACGATAATATAGGGTGTAACACCCTCCACAAACCGACTGTAATAACCCGCCAAACCCAAGAAACTCCGTATCTCCGTGGCTGATGTGGGTCTAGGCCAGTTCTGAACTGCCTCAATCTTCTTAGGGTCTACCTGAATGCCCTCTGTTGATACAACGTGCCCCAAGAAAGCGACTGAGTCTAACCAAAACTCGCACTTTGAAAACTTAGCATATAATTGGTTGTCTCTCAGATTCTGAAGTATGATCTGAAGATGTTGCTCGTGCTCTTCTCGACTGCGGGAGTAGATCAAGATATCATCAATAAACATAATCACGAAAGAATCCAAATAAGGCTTGAACACCTGGTTCATCAAATCCATAAATGCCGCTGGGGCATTTGTCAACCCAAATAACATTACCAGAAACTCATAGTGCCCATATCGAGTCCTAAAAGCTGTCTTAGGGACATCAGATGCCCTAATCCTTAACTGATGGTAGCCAGACCTCAAATCGATCTTTGAAAACACCTTGGCACCCTGAAGCTGATCGAATAAGTCATCAATCCTCGGCAATGGATACTTGTTCTTGATGGTAACTTTGTTCAACTGCCGGTAATCTATGCACATCCTCATCGATCCATCTTTCTTCTTCACAAACAACACGGGCGTACCCCAGGGTGAGACACTAGGTCTAATGAAGTCCTTATCAAGCAAATCTTGCAACTGCTCCTTCAATTCTTTTAACTCTGGCGGGGCCATGCGGTATGGTGGAATAGAAATGGGCTGAGTGCCCGGAACCAAGTCGATATAGAAGTCGTTATCCCTATCGGGTGGCATCCCCGGCAGGTATGCAGGAAATACCTCTGGAAACGCACGGACAACTGGTACAGAATTCATGGAAGGAACCTCCGCACTAGAATCACGGACATAAGCCAAATAAGATAGACACCCCTTCTCGACCATATGCCGAGCCTTCATATAAGAGATAACCATGCTGGTAGAATAGTCAGGAGTCACTCTCCACTCTAATCGAGGCAACCCCAGCAAGGCTAAGGTCACCATCGTGGCGTGACATTCCAATATAGCGTGATAAGGTGACAGCCAATCCATACCCAATATAACATCAAATTCTACCATATCGAGAAGTATGAGGTCTACACTAGTCTCAAGACTGCCAATGGTAACCACACACGAACGATAAACGCGGTCTACTAAAATAGCATCTCCCATAGGTATAGAAACATACACAGGAGCACTCAAAGAATCCCGAGGCACAACCAAATATAAAGCAAAATAAGATGACATATAGGAATAAGTAGAACCCAGATCAAATAGAACTGAAGCATCTCTACTACAAACTAAAATAGTACCTGTGATAATTGCGTTAGAAGACTCAGCCTCAGGCCTGGTTGGAAAAGCATAGAATTGGGGTTGGGCCCCACCACTCTGGACTGCATCTCCAGGACGGCCCCTAGCTGGTTGGCCTCCACCTCTAGCAACCTGACCTCTACCTCTGGCTGCCTGACCCCTACCTTTAGCTGGCTGAGCTGGCGGTGAAGCACCCGGTGCCGGGACCATGGCACGAGAACCTTGATGCTGAGAACTGCTCGATGCACAAGGGCAAAATCTAGCAATGTGCCTCGGATCACCATAATTATAACAGGACCTTGGCTGCTGCGACTGCTGACACTGAAAATGACCCTGTCGACCTGGGTAATCGCCCTAAAAACTCTGGAGCGGAGGTGCACTAATAGGAGCTGGTGGTGCACTGTAGGCTAGCTGGTCGGAATAATGCATATGAGGGCCACGACCACTTGAGGCACCGTGGGATGCCTGGAGTGCTGAATGAAACGGCTTGGGAGGATGGCCTCTACCAAAAGTACCTCGTCCTCCAGATGAGGCTCCACTGAATCCACCGGAGTGACGAGGCTTCTTGTCAAACCCCTGACCACTCTTCTGTGCTAGAACCATCTCGAATCGCCTGGCAACATTGACAGCCGTCTGAAAAGAAATCTCACTCCCAGTCTCCTTGGCCATCTGCAATTTGATAAGCTACGCAAGCCCCTCAATAAACCTCATCACCCTCTCACTCTCGGTAGGAAGTAGAAGAATAGCATGACGGGCCAGATCTACAAAACGGGTCTCATACTGAGTGACGGTCATACTGCCCTACTGGAGATGCTCGAACTTCCTACGATAATCCTCTCTCAGTGTAACAGGAAGGAACTTCTCAAAAAATATCTGAGAGAACTAGTCCCAAGTAAGAGCAGGCTACCCAACGGGTCTGGTCAATATAAAATCATTCCACCATCTCTTGGCGGAACCCGTCATCTGAAACACAACAAAATTGACTCCATTGGTCTCCACTATCCCCATGTTCCGCAGCACCTCATGGCAGCGGTCAAGATAATCCTGTGGGTCCTCAGAAGGTGCCCCACTGTAGCGAACTGGAAAGAGCTTGGTGAACTTTTCCAACCTCAATAAGCTCTCAGAAGACATAGCTGATCCACCACCAGCCTGTGCCGCAATAACCGACTGAACTACTCCAACTGGCTAAACCGCTGGAGTCTGATACTGGGGAGCCATCGGCTATGAGGTGTGAGTAGCAGGAGTCTGTGCTCCTCCTCCAACCTGAGAGACGACTGGTGCCATGGGAAAAGTGCCAGTTTGGGCCACACTCTCCATAAGGCCCGCCAAACGGACCAAAGCGTCCTGAAGCACTAGGGCGGCGATGAACCCCTCCGGGACCTGAGCTGGTCCTGCTAGAATAGTCTGGGCTGGAACATCCTCATAAAACTCCACCTGAGACTCTACCGCTGGTGATGCTGCTCGAGCTCTGGGCTGAGCCCTGCCCCTGCCTCGACCTCGACCTCTACCCCTCGTAGGAGCTGCCACTGGGGGCTCTGGCTGCTGCTCAGCTGAGGATGCGGTACGTGTTCTCGCCATCTGTGAGAGAACAAGAGTAGAAGAGTTCAATTAGCAATAAGAATAAAATTGCACGACAGAGAAGAATAGAAATGAAATTATTCCTAAACTTCGTAACTTCTGGAAGATAAGTACAGACGTCTCCGTAGCGATTCTCCAGACTCTACTAAGCTTGCTCGTGAATTGTGAGACCTAGGCAACCTAGTGCTCTAATACCAACTTGTCACGACCCAGAATTCTCACCGTCGGGACCGTTATAACGCCTAACATTTGACTTGCTAGACAAACCAATGTTAGAGGATTCTTAATGCCAACTTTAGCCAATTTCAATAATAAGAATAATTAAGCTAAACAGAAACTAAAACAGCTTTGCGGAATAACATAAACCCGTATTATCTGATACATTTAGGATTTGGAGTCACAACTCACGAGCTACTATGATTTACTACAAACAAAGTCTAAAAGGAAATACATTGTTCTGAAAGAAAAGAAACAGTAAAATAACAAGACTAGGAAGAGATTCCAGGGTCTGCTGACGCCAACAGATATACCTTGGGTCTCCTATCAAACAATCCAGCCCCTAACCTCACGATCAGCTTGGGCCGGTACCAAGTGCAGAGTGTAGTATGAGTACAACCGACCCCATGTACTCGTAAGTGTCGAGTCTAACCTCGACGAAGTAGTGACGAGGCTATGACAAGACACCTACCAAATAAACCTGTGCATATAACAGTACATGTACAAAATAACAACAAATAAAAGCTAGAAAAGTAATATCGGGAGGGGGACATGCTGAGGGGAATACGAGGTAGAGAATCACAGAAGCAAATGATAACTTGAACAACCAATATACCTTGAACCAATGAGAACAATTAAACACAGTAAAACAAAATGCACGGCATCACCTTTCGTGCTTTTACTCTCAACCTCACCATATAAATAAATCAATAAAAACGACACGACATCAACCTTCGTGTATTAACTCTCATAACATGGCACACCATCACCCTTCGTGCATTAACTCTTACAATATGGCACGTCATCACCCTTCGTGCATTAACACTCACAATATGGAACGACATCACCCTTCGTGCATTAACACTTACAATATGACACGTCATCACCCTTCGTGCATTAACAATCTCCCGTACCATAAAGCAATGAACAATTAACAACAGGGAGACAAAATAACAAGAACAAGTCTTACCTCAATAATTGGTTCCACAATACCAACCTCAACTTTGAAATCAATACTCAATTATCACCAAAAGATCCATAAACATGATGAGAATAATCAATTTAATAATACTAGTCTAAACATGGATAACATAATCATAGAAAGCAATAATTTTAATAAACCAAGTCCTACTCGCATGCTTTAACCCGACAACAACGCATAAATCATATATACGTTGTACCCAATATCTAAACATGTAGCAAATAGACAAGCAAGTCCTATTCTATCAAGTCAAGGTTAACCACGACACTTACCTCGCTTCAAAGACCAAACTCAAAGCTCAACCATCGCTTTGCCTTTCAAACAAGTCTCCGAACCAATACAATCTAGCAAATTACCAACCAAATGATTCAAATTAACCCTTAGGAACTACCCACAATCGTAAAGAATTCAATTTAGGTCATTATTGAAAAAATCAACACCCGGGCCTGCTTGGTCCAAACCCGAAATTCAAACCAAAACCCGATTACCCATTCATCCCCGAGCCCGGTTATGTAATTTGCTTTGGAATCCAACTTCAATTTGAGGTCTAAATCCTATTTTCCAAAAATCCCTAATTCTACCCAAAACCTCCAATTCTCACCATGAAAACTTTAGATTTTAGGTTGAAATCTTAGGAAAAGTAGTAAAAGATTGAAAGAAACTAATTTAGAATCACTTACCAATGATTTTGGGAAGAAAAGCTCTTTAGAAATTAGCCTCTAGTGTTTCTAGGTTTGAAAATTTGAAGAATAAATCAAATATCCCGTCTAAGTCTCATTTAGGTCAGTTACAGGTGTCGCATTTGCGACCTAGGGTTCGCAAATGCGAACAATCCTTCGCAAATGCGAAGAGTCCTAGGCCTGCTGACATCGCAAATGCGAACCAGTGTTCGCAAATGCGGACTGTGGGGATCGCAAATGCGACCCAGAGCTTCGCAAATGCGAATGTCCACCCCCCAGACCACTACTCGCATATGCGATCGTCTCTTCGCAAATGCAAGGCTCGCATTTGCGAGCCAGACCTCGCAAATGGAAGTCTGCAGATCGGATACACCAGCTGCTATGTTTTCCAAGTTCAAATCACTCCGTAGCCTATCCAAAACTCACCCGAGCCCTCGGGGCTCTAAACCAACTATGCACACAAGTCTAAAAATATCATACGAACATGCTCGTATGATCAGATAGCCAAAATAACACCTAAAATTATGAATGGAATACCAAATCGAATGAAATTTTCAAGAAAACTTTGAAACTTCTATTTTCACAACCGGACGTCCAAATCACGTCAAACCAACTCCGTTTTTTATCAAATTTCATAGACAAGTCATAAATATGGTATTGGACCTATACCGGGTTCCGAAACTAAAATACGGACCCGTTATCCAAAAAGTCAAACATTGGTCAAACTTTTCAAATTCATTAAGCCTTTAACTTTTAAATTTCGACAAAGTCTGATATCTCGGGCTAGGGACGTCTGAATTCGATTCCGAGCATACGCCCAAGTCCCAAATCACGATACGGACCCACCGGGACCGTCAAAATATGAATCCGGGTCCGTTTACCTAAAATATTGACCGAACTCAACTCAAATAAAGTTTTTAGGCAAAAATTTTATTTTTATTAGTTTTTAACATAACAGCTTTCTGGAAACACGCCCGGCCTATGCACGCAAATTGAGGAGGGGCAAAATGAGGTGTTTAAAGCTTAAAAGCACAGAATTGGGTTCTAAAACATAAGATGACCTTTCGGGTCATCACAGTTATAACGGGTAAATAATAAACTTTAGAGAGCTTTAGTAAATAAGATTAAATTATGGTATAGGAATGAAATATCCCATTAAAATTATTAGATTAACCATTTAAATTCGGCTGATATATGAAAATTTGGAATAGGCCTACTTTTCATCTCAAACGATAGATAAGATAATATTACTCATTGGGCCAATAAATATTGGAGTTAGAATTGGGAGAAATGCAAATATACCCAATTTTGGGGCTATTATTGAAATTATATCGGCGTTGCACAAAAAATTACAAAATTACTCATTTCGGAACACACTTCAGAATTTGCATATGAATTACAATTTAGGGTTATAGAATCAGATCTAAAGCTATTCTATATCTCTTCAATGCAACTTCAGAATCGACATCTGAAGTTCTTCTACCTCTTCAAAGCAACTTCATAATTGAATATGAAATTTTTCTATCTTTCAAGAGGTTCATTTCTTCAATTTCAGCAAGGTCACTATCGGCCAAGCTTTCTCTAAGTTCAACAATGATAGCTTTTAATTTCTCCACTACGGTTTACAAGTACCAATTCAAAGTTTAAATCTCAGTTTTAAGAAGAAGAAGAAGCGGTATCTGAAGTTACCTAAATATTGGGTATCAGTTAAATTTCTTTTTGAAAAGTATGTATGGATTAAATGAGGGTGATCAAATAGAGCGTCTCGTGAAATTTTTACCTTAGAATTGGATAGGTGTCGTGCAGACGCAAGCCTCTTCTATCATACAATGTGACGTAGATTCGACGGCTTGGGCCATCTTAATCGGACACCCGTCCAAAATGCGATGGAGGTCATCGTCTAAGCCATCATGATCGCCTATTAAGCCACGTGCCTTCATGATCCTGTATTTACCATGTTGGGTAAGTATGTTATCCAAATAGCTCAGCCCAATTTTTGTACGAAGAATTAATTTAAATAGTCGTCTACTTAATTGTATTAAAAATAATTGATGAATGTATAATAAGTATATAATGTACATATATCGACTAGAAAAAATAAATAACTAGCTATTTGCATAAAGATCTCTTTTTATATCGGTTCTTTGCACCGGTTTTCTTGTAGATACTGATGGGGACGAAACTCAATTAAAGAATCATTGTCACTTTGATTAGCTTTTTTTCTCTCTATGTAATGGATTATATCTTTGATTTTCTTAACGGATTATATCTTTGATTTTCTTTGACGTTTCCTCATCTGGTCTTACTAAGTAAACTAGTACTAGTATATATTTCTTCTACTAATAGTTGTAGCCTTGTAGGAGCTACTAAACTTTGACGAACTCATTCTTTCCATTTTATTTGAAAATTGGTATCTTTACCCTCTTTACCAACAAAGCAAGAGACCAATAATCTACATGTCATTAATCTTCAATTTGAAAGTAGAGGGTTATTCAATATCCTCATTTTGTTGGGAAGTGCATGATCATTCACACGTCCCTCGGCAGAAGTGTTGTGCCCTACCCTTTGATCATGCTCCTTGTCATCACAGATTGCAGTAATCTCATTTTCAATTGCTACATTTTCTCTCTGCACTTTTGCAGCCTCAATTTTCCAAAACATGTGTATTCCATACAAATAAGTAGGCGAAAAACCGTTAAAAAATCCGACTAGGTTTGNATGAATCCGGGTCCGTTTACCTAAAATATTGACCGAACTCAACTCAAATAAAGTTTTTAGGCAAAAATTTTATTTTTATTAGTTTTTAACATAACAGCTTTCTGGAAACACGCCCGGCCTATGCACGCAAATTGAGGAGGGGCAAAATGAGGTGTTTAAAGCTTAAAAGCACAGAATTGAGTTCTAAAACATAAGATGACCTTTCGGGTCATCACAGTTATAACGGGTAAATAATAAACTTTAGAGAGCTTTAGTAAATAAGATTAAATTATGGTATAGGAATGAAATATCCCATTAAAATTATTAGATTAACCATTTAAATTCGGCTGATATATGAAAATTTGGAATAGGCCTACTTTTCATCTCAAACGATAGATAAGATAATATTACTCATTGGGCCAATAAATATTGGAGTTAGAATTGGGAGAAATGCAAATATACCCAATTTTGGGGCTATTATTGAAATTATATCGGCGTTGCACAAAAAATTACAAAATTACTCATTTCGGAACACACTTCAGAATTTGCATATGAATTACAATTTAGGGTTATAGAATCAGATCTAAAGCTATTCTATATCTCTTCAATGCAACTTCAGAATCGACATCTGAAGTTCTTCTACCTCTTCAAAGCAACTTCATAATTGAATATGAAATTTTTCTATCTTTCAAGAGGTTCATTTCTTCAATTTCAGCAAGGTCACTATCGGCCAAGCTTTCTCTAGGTTCAACAATGATAGCTTTTAATTTCTCCACTATGGTTTACAAGTACCAATTCAAAGTTTAAATCTCAGTTTTAAGAAAAAGAAGAAGCGGTATCTGAAGTTACCTAAATATTGGGGGTATCAGTTAAATTTCTTTTTGAAAAGTATGTATGGATTAAATGAGGGTGATCAAATAGGGCGTCTCGTGAAATTTTTACCTTAGAATTGGATAGGTGTCGTGCAGACGCAAGCCTGTTCTATCATACAATGTGACGTAGATTCGACGGCTTGGGCCATCTTAATCGGACACCCGTCCAAAATGCGATGGAGGTCATCGTCTAAGCCAACATGATCGCCTATTAAGCCACGTGCCTTCATGATCGTGTATTTACCATGTTGGGTAAGTATGTTATCCAAATAGCTCAGCCCAATTTTTGTACGAAGAATTAATTTAAATAGTCGTCTATTTAATTGTATTAAAAATAATTGATGAATGTATAATAAGTATATAATGTACATATATCGACTAGAAAAAATAAATAACTAGCTATTTGCATAAAGATCTCTTTTTATATCGGTTCTTTGCACCGGTTTTCTTGTAGATACTGATGGGGACGAAACTCAATTAAAGAATCATTGTCACTTTGATTAGCTTTTTTTCTCTCTATGTAATGGATTATATCTTTGATTTTCTTAACGGATTATATCTTTGATTTTCTTTGACGTTTCCTCATCTGGTCTTACTAAGTAAACTAGTACTAGTAT
Source organism: Nicotiana otophora (assembly GCA_000715115.1). Lineage (NCBI taxonomy): Eukaryota > Viridiplantae > Streptophyta > Magnoliopsida > Solanales > Solanaceae > Nicotiana > Nicotiana otophora. The sequence continues at coordinate 10,848 of AWOL01S0284835.1, forward strand.
ATATTTCTTCTACTAATAGTTGTAGCCTTGTAGGAGCTACTAAACTTTGACGAACTCATTCTTTCCATTTTATTTGAAAATTGGTATCTTTACACTCTTTACCAACAAAGCAAGAGACCAATAATCTACATGTCATTAATCTTCAATTTGAAAGTAGAGGGTTATTCAATATCTTCATTTTGTTGGGAAGTGCATGATCATTCACACGTCCCTCGGCAGAAGTGTTGTGCCCTACCCTTTGATCATGCTCCTTGTCATCACAGATTGCAGTAATCTCATTTTCAATTGCTACATTTTCTCTCTGCACTTTTGCAGCCTCAATTTTCCAAAACATGTGTATTCCATACAAATAAGTAGGCGAAAAACCGTTAAAAAATCCGACTAGGTTTGGTTTGATTTGGTTTGGTATTGAGTAAAAAAATCCGAACCAAATCGACATATAAATATATAAATTTTATATATACTTTTAAGACTTTATATAGAATTTTTAAAAAAAATATCTAGAAATATTTGGGATCCTCTCATGGGATGTAATATTTAATAAAACTATGAAGTTCATTCATATTTATTTACCTTAAATAATGTGCTGTATCACTTTCTTATCAAGTGTTATTGGAATGTGTCAACCATCTCTTTGTTCTTGCATATTCATACGTCGAGATTTCTTGTATCTTTTTTTGAATTTAAAATGGTATTTCGATACTTTAAAATTAAATAGGATATATCATTATTTGGGTATGATATTGATTTTTATGTTTAATTATTAAATTCGGTTAACCTTGAAAGTGTACGTCAATGACAAATTATTGTTAGACGACTAAGAAAATAACTATCATGTGTTACTAAAAGAGTTCTCTCATAAAAATATTTAATAGATCATATTTTTTGTTATTTATTTTAATTTTTACTAAAAGTATATTCACTTATCAAAACTTTATCTATAACTTTAACAATGTAAGATTAAAATAGTATTCATGTAACAAAAAAAAAATCGACCAAATCAAACCAATCCAAACCGATATAGTTGGTTTGATTTGGTTTTGATAAAAACTGAACCAACCCGATCCATGTACACCCCTAGAAATAAGCATATGAGTGAAAGGTAGAAAACAAAAGACGGATGCAATCAGGGGCGGTTCAAGGGATCTCGTGGCCTAAGACGAAACCATAATGAGAGGCCCTTAAATTTATTCTATAAAATATTTACACTAACAACAAAATTTACTTTTTAAATAACAAATTAATCATTTAAGAAAAAAAAGCAAATTTCAAAAAAATAAGGAAGAAGAGCACAAAAANTATATCTTTGATTTTCTTAACGGATTATATCTTTGATTTTCTTTGACGTTTCCTCATCTGGTCTTACTAAGTAAACTAGTACTAGTATATATTTCTTCTACTAATAGTTGTAGCCTTGTAGGAGCTACTAAACTTTGACGAACTCATTCTTTCCATTTTATTTGAAAATTGGTATCTTTACACTCTTTACCAACAAAGCAAGAGACCAATAATCTACATGTCATTAATCTTCAATTTGAAAGTAGAGGGTTATTCAATATCTTCATTTTGTTGGGAAGTGCATGATCATTCACACGTCCCTCGGCAGAAGTGTTGTGCCCTACCCTTTGATCATGCTCCTTGTCATCACAGATTGCAGTAATCTCATTTTCAATTGCTACATTTTCTCTCTGCACTTTTGCAGCCTCAATTTTCCAAAACATGTGTATTCCATACAAATAAGTAGGCGAAAAACCGTTAAAAAATCCGACTAGGTTTGGTTTGATTTGGTTTGGTATTGAGTAAAAAAATCCGAACCAAATCGACATATAAATATATAAATTTTATATATACTTTTAAGACTTTATATAGAATTTTTAAAAAAAATATCTAGAAATATTTGGGATCCTCTCATGGGATGTAATATTTAATAAAACTATGAAGTTCATTCATATTTATTTACCTTAAATAATGTGCTGTATCACTTTCTTATCAAGTGTTATTGGAATGTGTCAACCATCTCTTTGTTCTTGCATATTCATACGTCGAGATTTCTTGTATCTTTTTTTGAATTTAAAATGGTATTTCGATACTTTAAAATTAAATAGGATATATCATTATTTGGGTATGATATTGATTTTTATGTTTAATTATTAAATTCGGTTAACCTTGAAAGTGTACGTCAATGACAAATTATTGTTAGACGACTAAGAAAATAACTATCATGTGTTACTAAAAGAGTTCTCTCATAAAAATATTTAATAGATCATATTTTTTGTTATTTATTTTAATTTTTACTAAAAGTATATTCACTTATCAAAACTTTATCTATAACTTTAACAAAGTAAGATTAAAATAGTATTCATGTAACAAAAAAAAAATCGACCAAATCAAACTAATCCAAACCGATATAGTTGGTTTGATTTGGTTTTGATAAAAACTGAACCAACCCGATCCATGTACACCCCTAGAAATAAGCATATGAGTGAAAGGTAGAAAACAAAAGATGGATGCAATCAGGGGCGGTTCAAGGGATCTCGTGGCCTAAGACGAAACCATAATGAGAGGTCCTTAAATTTATTCTATAAAATATTTACACTAACAACAAAATTTACTTTTTAAATAACAAATTAATCATTTAAGAAAAAAAAGCAAATTTCAAAAAAATAAGGAAGAAGAGCACAAAAATTAAAATGGTAGACTATCGAATATTGAGGTCCAGAACTCAAAGTGAAAAATTTGATTTGGCTATCATCACAAACAAGAAAAAGAAATAAACGTACATAACGTAATAGCTTAAGTTTTGAGCATTGACGGTGTCAAAAATATTTACTCATGATGATCAATTTAAATGATAATTGTAGTTCATTCTATTAAGTAGCATTTTTTGGTGAATATCTAAAATAAATTGTAAATAACCTAATATAATATGTTGAATTGCACTAAAAGAAAACCGGTGCATAAATGCTTTTGTGTTCATGCAATTTCAGAGTATATTATAAAAGAAATTCATTATGTTGTCGATATATATAACCTAATTCCTATTTAAAAAGAAATTTCAGAGTATAAATGCTTTTTGCTCTTGGTTTTTGTATACGGTCGAAACTACGTTCGAACGGTAAGCAACCGGAGTGGAATTTTGGGATGAGTTCCGAAGGCAGTACAAATGAGCCTCGAGTCTGAAGGCTGATCGAGGAGTCGGCTCGATAAACGACTCGATACTTTTATCGAGCCCGTGACTAAATCGATCCACAAGGCATTGCTACGAAGTCAGGAATGTGCTACACCCACCCCGGAGGTCGAATTCAAGCCAAAATCGAGGGCTCGACCTAATAACAAGTTCGAGCCAGTGTCGAGCTCACAAACAATAGCCGTTACAACCACACTAAAAGAGAGAACCTTGGCGGGAATCGAGGAAGAGACAATTCATCATTATGCTTTATTTTATTATAAATAAAGTAGGATTCCTCTATTATAAAGAGAGGAATCCTTGTAAGCATGGCAGGGGCAGAATGCATTGTAACAAAAGATCACTTCTCATATTGAAAGATATCTTCTCATGCTTATTTTATTTTACCTTATTCATTCTTTTGCTCACTATTCTCATTCTCATAGCCAAGAACATACATATTTCTATTTCTATATACGATTTATATCCAATTGTATCATATATCCTTAGAACCATACACAAATTTAACGTTATCTAATTTTTCGGGTAAACAGTTTGGCACCCACCGTGGGGCTAAGGGTAACAGTGGTTGTTTGATACGAATCTGCAATACACACCAGTTTGCAACTTCAAATCAACAAGGGCAAACCCTCGACTGATGGATTTACCTATCGACCACGAAGCCGGCCTCCAAGATGAAACCAACAACTTGACACCCAGAGCCGAAAGGCTAATTAACGATGTCACCGAAGCTCGAGTCGAAGTACCGCTAGATGTCAATTCACAAGTAGCTCTTGAGGCGAACCAACGTTCCGAACCGGAAAAAAGCATTCAGGGCGGTACTCGATC
>AWOL01S0284978.1:0-12757 GCA_000715115.1 Nicotiana otophora
TATCATATCAGTGTATATAACTTAAATCAATCAGAATATAACGTATTTATACTAACAGTTCTTTAAGATTCGGTAAGGTGCCAAGGAAATCAGGAATAGGTCCGTCCAAATTATTGTCACTCAAATCACTGCAAAACAAGAACAAAAGAGTAAGAAATTAAAACACCCTATTTGCGAGGAATTTTTGTATTTAAATCAAATGAAGAAAAAAGAAAAAAGAAATACATTGTCTGAAGAGCATCCATGGAACTAAGATCTGGAAGTGATCCTGAAAGGTTGAAGCCACTTAAGTACCTGTAAAATAATTATTTCCACAAAACTTTAGAATTAATATAAAAGCATGTATTATCTTATTAATTATATTAATTAATTAAGATGGTGCTTACAGTGCTGTTATGCGAGGTGGATCATCACTGCTACAATTAACCCAATCCCAAGTAAAGGATATTGGAAGACAAGGATCACCATTCCAGTCTTGTAATACTTCAAATTCGTCTTGCAGTGATACTAAGCTCTCCACTATATAAAAATAGCATATACTTAATTAAGTATTATATTCCATTATAAGTCAAGAACAACCGTCAATAGATAAAAGATCTAAGTTATATACACTGATAGCATAATTGTATTTACGTAATCGTGCAATTTTACTTTCTATAAAAACTTTTATTACTCATTTCTTCAGCTGGTTATCATATCATGATTGCTACGAAGGAGTTACTATTTCTTGTAGGTGATCAACTTATCCTAATGGTGCAAGAAAATTTATACACTGTCAATAAACAGAATATAAACTCATAGATGAATGAGTTTATGTTCTGTACACTAATAATGTAAAGAACATTTATACTATCAGGTTCAATTGACCTACAATATTAGGTAAGTAATCTCGATATTAACTAGTCTGATATGATGATTTGTAAAATAAAATATTACCTGTTATAATCGGTTAAATTATATTGATAGTCTAAATGTTCTTTACAGTGTTAGTGTGTATGACTTAAACTTTAAATAAATACTCCATTCGTTTCAATTTAAATGACACACTTTCCTTATTAGTCCGTTCAAAAAAGAATGACATATTTATATATTTGAAAACTATTTAACTTTAAACTTTTTATTTTATCAATTTTACCTTTAATGAGAAGCTTTTATAACCGCACAAATATCATGATCCCACAAAGTTTTTACTCATCCCTTAAGCTTTTAGGACCATATGTTTCAAAAGTCTTTTTTTTTCTTTAAACTTTGTGTCAAGTCAAACTATATCATCTAAATTGAAACCGAAAGACTAGTAGGATAGTACGTACCGTCTTGACTGTTTGTTCCATCAGTCAACGCATCGCTAACGAGGAATAATTCCAAGGCATTGATAAGAGGGGGAAGTGTTGAATCAGAAGTAGGGACAAGAGAAAAAGTAGTGTTTGGAGAAACAGTGAGATTACTAACAAACAATTGAGTAAAATTTCCATAAGGTGGTAAAATGGGGTCTGAAAAAGGTTCAATATCTTTCAAAATTCTGAAGGATCTTGTTTGGTTTGAGTCAAGTTGAGTCACTTCAGAAAAGTACATGTTCATGTAAATTGGAACTTCAAAGGGAAGAAATTTCATGTTTAAAGTTATGAAATCGGATGCATTGGCAGTAGAAATAGCATTTTGTAGCACTTCTTGTGGAGGATGATCTACTTGAGTTGTATCAATGTTTATAGCGTCGTTTGAGACGGATATTAATCCATTTCCAGGAATTCCAGGCACCCATATTCTGTCATAGGGATCATCTATGTACCTGTTCATTTTGTTAAAATAGAAACTAGTTAATAATAAAGAAAGAAAATCAGTATGCATAGCTTCAAAAATTTAGTCATTATGCGTAAAAACAATAATAACGACTAGATCTAGATTTCAATTTCAAACAAATTGGGGTCGGCTATATAAACTCTCACTATCCATATAACCATATTGTATTGCTCTATTTATGCACGCCTATCTCAATTTAAATATTAGTAAAACAAATTAGTTTTTCTAACGCTAAAATATTTGAAGTTCATATGATAACATGACAATATGTTCATATAACATGCATAAACCAAAACATATAAACATATTTTAATTTTTTCACATTAAGTAGAGCGGAGCTACATGGTCAAAATGAAGTTCAACTGAATCTCGTTCACCAAAAACTATATATAGTGTGCAAAAAAGATAAAAATAAATTCATTTGTATGTAGATCTATAAATTGTTGAATCTTTTTAACATAGGTGGAGCTTATCATATAGTGGTAAAGGTGCCTAAAAAACTGCTTAAGTCACAAATTTGAATAACAGGATGAGGCATTTTGCATTGTTTAAATTCCTTGTTAGAATTTCTAACTCTACCCAGAGGCGGATGTAATGTATCGGCACTAGGTTCAACTGAATCCAGCACTTTTGGCGCGAAACATAAATTTATGTGTAACATTTATTAATATCACTAAAAACTTTAAAAGTTGAACTTATAAAACTTAAATCCTAGATCCGCCTCTGACTCCCCCACGGAATCGAAGTCTTAACACAAAGATAGAATTAGCAAGATAACATTGAGGTAGATTTTAATACCTGATAGTTTGGTTGGAACCATAAGCAACTCTTCTGTTCAAGAACAAAGCATAATTGGAATCAACATGACTATACATATTAGAATCCAAACTACGAACTTCAAGTGCTGAGATAAAAGGAAACTGATCAGCCACAGTCTGAGCAAGACAGACACTAAGGTAATCCCCTTTAACAACATAAATTGTCTCATAGTAAACAAGTTGGTCACTAGTTTTGACATTGGCCCAATTATTCCCATCAAAATGAAGTGAAAATGATGGAGGTGAAGATTTTCCATCGTAATTGCCATAGTTAAAGCTCGCTCGAATTAAAACTCGAACGCCTTTTTCGACTTTAATGAGGTAGCAATTCTTGTTTCTGCTAGTGAAAACTCTAAGAGTGTCCATTACATGGGATAATGAGTTGCTGGATTGTACAACGTAGGATTTTCCATTGCTAATATAATCTTCATCTCCTAACCAGACTATTGAATTTTCGTCTGTGTACGTTTCTGATGATCCACAATCGAGGCTCACAAACACTGCAAATAAAGGAAAAAAATAAAAAAAGAACAGACATTAGCAAGATAATATGTAGTAGAATATGGTTTTCAGAAGGTATAATTAATTAAGTTATAAGCTTACCATCAGCAGAAACTGCAGAGAAAACACAGAGAACTAAAACAAGTATGAGAAAATGGCTGCTAGCCATGCTTAACGAGAGAATGATAGATAATGAAACTTGGGGCTGCATTATATATATATATATGGACAATTTGTTATATAATTAATTGTTAGATAGTGATGGTTTAGTGTATTTTAAACCAATGAAATTGCAAGATTTGACCTTGTGTTTGGTGTATTCAATTGAAATAATAGGATATTTATTCATGCATCAACAAAGTAATAGGAATTTTATTCCTTATTTCGCCCCCGAGTTTTAATCTAGTTTTACTTCTCAAAGTTTAAGACTTACATATATATTTGGTTAGAGTTGTAAATGTATTATTCCTGTGACATGGTTGAAATGATACAAATTAGCATAATTTGTAATATTTTTTGTATATCTGATTATCTAAATTGTCTTTTAAATTGATCAAATAAACCTAAATAAATGAGTAGTTGACTAGAATATCTAGACCCGAAAGCGTACAAAAATACAACACGGTGAACAGTATTCAACGGCCGACCTTGATATAATGAACCTAATATAGTTATTAGTCATGGTAGCTAAATAATCACTTATGTTTTGCTCACTTAATAGACTCATATATACCATTTATATCTAAAAATTTATTAAATCAAGAGAAGCAAAATGGCCTGCTACTCTGGTAAAATTTTAACTGACCAGTTTTATTAAGAATCGAAGAAATTCACCCGCCAATGCAAATTAGTACTAACATGGTAAACTTTCTTATTTTTACTACGTTGACTTTGACTTCAGTAAGGAGTTAATCTAGGAAGCCAACTAATATGCCAGATGATATAAAAGGGATTAAAGACTTTGAACTTGTCAAAGTAAACTGCAGGATTATTGTACCAATAGTGAATGTATCGTAATCTGTGTCGATCTGTCTTTACATTTTGGACTATTTACCAATTAGTACTTCTTTGCATTCCTTCCGCGTAGATAATGATAGACGACGATGACTTTTGTTAGGTATGTCAGTCAATGGCCAAAGATGCTTCATTAGCACAATATGTTTTTATTGGTTGTTGCTGACTTCGTGCGAAAGAAAGGGAACCAAATGGCTCGACGCTCTTCATAATTCTTTTACAACTTGTTTGAACTTTTTTTTTTTTTNGGGAAACCCGCCGTCGCTACCGCCTCTGCCCTTCGGGTAAACACTCTGTGGTGAGCACTTTGTACGCATTGGGTAAACCTCCCCCCGTGTAATAAATTGCAAACCACATAGAGGATGTAAACCGCACTAGGCAAGCTATGTGCGACAATCTCAACCCAGAAGACATTGGGGGAAATCGATCCCAGGTCATCCGTATAGATAACCACCCTCCAAACCAACTGAGCAACCTCGAAGGGTTACTTGTTTGAATTATACAATATATATCTTATAACAAGTGTATTGGGAGTAAGATTACCGAATTATGCGAAAAATATGCTAGAAGGTAGAAGTGTATGTCATTCAAAATGAGACTCTTACTAAAGGTAAAATTGCTAAACCATTAGCTACATGATTAGTCTCTCTGTGAACACACGAGTAATAATCGAAATCACTCAGTTCCTAACTAAGAGGTAAAGAATACGGTTGACAACATCACCATGCTAAGTCAGAGATGCTCCAGACCACAATGCCTTATCCTACACTAGAATTATCAATTTGTAAAATAATTTGACGCTACCGCATGTCACAGGCTAGTTGAAGACCACTGAGAACTCCCTACAACTCAACTCTAAAAGGATGTGCAGTCCCCATTTTTCCAATATTCTTCAGCAAAAGTCAAGAAGTAACACAAGTTCTAACTATGTTAATTAACACGAGTCACTACCTTAATACAACATTTGTTGATTGTTGAGTTTGTTTCCCCCCTCCAATCTTACAGTCGATATATATCTTGCTTACTTTGATTGAGGATAAATGTAATAGTAGGGAAAATAATAGTAAAAATAAAAACAACATTAAAGAAGAATAAGAAGAAAAAGAAAACGATAACCACATTACAATGGAACCTCCAGATATTCTCGTAATTGGATCACTTCTTTGCACAACTGGCCCAGGGATCTTTACACAAATAGTTGCCCATATTTATTGTTTACTTTTTCTAGCCATATACATAGTTTATACATTGATTATACATAATTATATACATATAATACATAAATTATACATATATTATACCTCCACCGGCTATTTTTAGTTTAAGCGATTTGCTGGACGGCTATTTGGGTTAATTGTTCAATATATTATGTGTTTGCTGGCCCACTTAGGACCAATCATTGTCCAGAAGTTTAAGCCCACGATCACGACCAATTGGACCTAAATTGAGTAGGAACCGTACTTGGAAGTAAATGGGCCGCTGTTGAATCTGTATGAAATCGGGATTGTTACACAAATAGCCGGTCATATATCTACTGTTTACTTTTCTAACCGGTATACATTGATTATACATAGTTATTCATACAGTATACATGAGTTATAAATATATTATACATCTGCCATCTATTGTTTTAGTTTAAGGGATTAGTTGGGTGACTATTTGGGTTAATTCACATGGATCTAGAAACCCGATTTCAAAGGATTCTGAAGCACAACTTCACAACACAAGAATACCATTTTCAGTTAATTAATAAAACTACGGAACACATTTCAATATTTTTAGTCACTAGTCAGTATATAATTCTCAGTTAAGTAAATCATCAATCTTTAGCAAGTGTTTCGGTTGATTAAAGCAAAAGCAAATGTATATTGAGTCCTAAAGTACTGACCAAATGCACATTTAACGTTGATAATGCAGCTTTAAAAGAACAAAAATTCAGATAATTTAAGTTTTTTCTCTAATTATTTTCTAGATTCTAAAAAACCCAAAATACATAAGCAACCACCTATTAGACACTCCAAATATCTGTGTGTTTTCAAACATGTTTGATTAAAATGGTTATAATATTTGTCTAAGTTAATTATGAAAAATTATGCTGAATTCTTTAAAGTTGATTATGGACTTGGCTTTTTCCCTTTTCCACTTGCAAGGAATTTTTCTGCAAATGGGAAATGGAAATACAGCAACAAATTTTATAATGTAGTACTAATTAGTTATTTTTTGCGGCTGGAATAGCTGACTTTTTATAGCTAAGAGCCAGCAATTTGGACCCATTATTTTTCCCAGCTGGAGATACTCGTACAGTTGTCCCTTAAAAATAAATGAGCACCTTCCTTTCGATATTGATTGTTTTGTATTCTTTCTTTATGTCCATTTCTATCGCAAATTCTTTCAATTATGTGTGGCCATTTGTCCTATATTTCTTTTTCACTACTTTTTCATATGATTATTCTTACTTATTTTAAGCCGTAGATTGATATAGTCATTAGTCCCTTTCGTTTGAAACGCGCACAATAAAGTATAACCCCGCGCACAGACACGTACATACACAAAAGAGACGAGAGAGGAAAATTCTACTCCCTCAATTTTAATTTATATGGCGTTATTTGCTAGAAAAGAATTTAAGAAAAAAAAGATTTTTTAAAACTGTTGCCTTAAATGTAAAATTGAAAACTTAAGTCAAATTATTTGTCATTCTTTTTTGAGCGGACTAATAAGGAAATAACTATTATATGGAATTAAACGGATGGATATATATCATGATATGAAAATCAATATTTAGGTTTCATCATACCATTTCGCAAGTTTAAAAGAAAGAAATTTTAAAAAAAATAATCCAATAGAGACAAATGAAAAAAAAGACGTGGACTTTCTTTATGAAAAACACAGAAATGATATATGCATATATAGAAATTCGTGGAGTATAATAGATTACACTGAAAGACCAATATGTTTGTTAACGTGCATGTAAGGAAAAGATTGATTTTTTTTTATTTGCGCTAAAACGGAAATATTTATTAAAGCTAAGGAAAAGATTGATGGACCAATTTACCTACCACTACTTACTTGTAAGTGGCTAGCATGACCTACACAACTTTTATTCGATGCTTATTTCTTTTGTTGTTTGTTTTATTTAAGATTCCCTTTTTTGTTTTTCGTCCTTGGTGGAGAGGCTTAAGGTAAACGTAATTTATCCGAAATTCGGAATCAACTCTTACACGTTGAAGATACAAGATACGAGTGTCACCTAACGGTAAATATTTATATGTATCGAGTGTTTATATTAAATCTTATCTTTTAAGTTATTTAATATGATAAGGTATATAATTTTAATGCAAACATCTTATGCGAGCAAGTTTTTGGTGACACTTACTTATTATTTATCTGTAAAATGGTACAGTTGAATTTATACGTGGTTTATAGACAATTGAATCGATTTGATCCAAAATCAAGAGATGAATTAGATAAAAATGTAGGACTTAGCCTTGAAATTGAAATGAAACTGTATATATCTTAATCTCGAGCGCAGAGCTATCGGAGGCAGTAAGAACTTTATAAATAAGCAAGAAAGTAAAAATGTTATTGAGCATTTGATAGAGTATAATATATGCTTGTCAGAAAGTTCGTCCCTTTTACAATGATGATAGAGTTCATTATTTATAGTTACACCTAATGAATAAGTTCCTAGGATCTCCTATTTAATGGCAATTATGAGGGTCATTGAAGAATGTATAACGGTGGGCAGTGAATGTCATATTCTCTGTAACGGATCATGCACTTAATGCTATAGAATATTCTTCATTGAATGCTACCGGATGGCGGCATTTATTTTGTCTTTATGTGTATCATTCTCTCCGATGACAAACCAGATCATTGTCTTCGGGTTTGACTATCTTCTGTCTTTGGCTCCATGTGTCGCTTTGTCATGCGATCATTAAATATGAACATATTTTACCTCATATAGATAGTTTCCCCCGCTTTCCGGTGGCATAACTTTGTGTCACCGGAAAGTTGTTAGAGATACCTTTCTTGGCGGGAAATTCTCTTACACCATCTGAAAGTTTCTGACGGTTGATTAGACGCGCGTCTCTCCGCATTTAATGCCCCGAACACGCGTCATCCCACGATTCAACATTACTTTTGCCGGTTATCGAGGTAATTATGACTTCGATTTTAGCCACCTATTCATTTACTTATACGCATCAAACTTCTTCAAATACACTTCATAACTCTTCAAACTTTCTCTAACTCTCTCTACTCAACTCGTACTATGTCTTCAAGCTTTCTTTAACCTTCTTCCTCAGAGAAAAACTTTCCTCATTTTCTGATAAAAAATGGCCTCTTCTTCCAGATACCCTAGTTCCTCAAAGAACAAAGGTAAAGTTGATGATGTTGCTCCTCCTACGGTGAGCACCATCATTCTAAAGAGTCTTGTCACGACTAAGGACTTCCAAGAGAAGTATCCTTCCGCTCACCCTCGTACATGGTCCGTTAGCGTGTACCCTTCTTCCATCCGTCCTTCCAGTATTCATGTTGTGAAGGAAGACTGCCATTGCAAAGATCTAGACATTATCGCTCCTGATTTGGCAGAGCGAGTAACTTTACCCAAGAAGGGTTTTACGTATTTTGATACATACTCCTTCACTTTGGGGATGTTCTCTTTGAGTGGAGAGCTTGACTCTGTCATCGTAGAGTTCTGCATCCGCTACCAGGTATGCCTGGCACAAGTAAGTCCTTCTCTATAGAGGACAACCGCTTGTCTTCGGTGCTTGTGCCAGAAGACGAGAGAAGAGCTAACCCTAACTCGATTAATAAATCTTTATTCCCCCAAGATTTTTCACGGGGTAATGATAAATTTTGGCAAGTGTAGCCACCATGCTCTGCCATCCAGCATAGATGATGATAACGACTGTGGGCGGATGGAACGGTTCGTTGTAGTTACCACTAGTGACATCATTCCGGCCACAACTTCATCCTTTCCGGAATTATGGAACTGCACTCGTAAGTTCGCCATTTGTCTTTTCTTTCATTAAAGATCGTCCCTTAGTGTTATTGACCTTTCTTCTTTCTCTCATTTCAGCAACTCAGTGGGTACCACCTAGGGTTGAAAGCTTGGACCAGTGGGTCCAGAAAATTTTGGATGTTACCACGCCCGAGACCCATACATGAAAAGAACTGTCCCTTAAATACGGGTGGAAGGTCAAAAATCATGGTAAATCGAACTCATCTTGTCTTTACTTTTCGTATAATGAAGTTCATTAACCTTTCTTTCTTGTTGAATTCAGTTCTACCCCAGGGCTCAGTTGTCGTCCCTGAGGAGGACATTCTGGCTATTCTTGCTGACGTGGTGAGGCTGCTGCAAGAGGCGTTTATCCGAACAGGTATCTCCGAGCCTGCTTCTAGTGCAAGTGCTTCTTCTCGGAGTCCCCGACCGGAGAACAAGCAACCAAAAAGCAGACGTTCCTCGGCGGCCGGGGAAAAAAATAAAAAGGCAAAGAATGCTCCCGTTTCTGAATCCCAGTCGTCGCGCCTGGTATTGTAGGGATAAGTACCGAACCTCTTCCGTCTTCGGTCGACGAGCCACCATCAACCAGCAGTGCACCTGTCGCAACTGCTTCTTACCCTATAATGACATCTGCTTCATCTCCCTCTTCTCCAACTCTGCCTTCGCCACCAGAAACTGCTACATCATTTTCGCCGACCGCAGCTGCCCGAGAGGAGGATGTTCCTCTTCCCCAGTCCCCAGTTTATGGGAACCTAGGGCAAAGTTATGCTGCCCCCTCAAAAGATCCCCAAAGGAGGAGGAGGAACACCCTCTCAGTTTCTACCAGATGCAATTTGTTGTCCCAGCCGGTGGAACTTGCTAACTATCTGAAGCCCCTGGCTTCAGAGAAAGATTGGGAAAAAAATACAAACTCTCTCGGAAGAGTGCTTGTTGAACAATTCCATGCACAACGCAACGACGATATAGTCTTTATTTTCTTTGTTGTTTCTTCTACTTGTGTTATGGCAAGGTTTTGAATTTGCATTCTTGTTTGCATGCCAACTTCCTTGCCTCTGAAGGCTTGATTCGTGATAAAGAGGAACTTACCTCCGAGTGGGATCAACTTTTGGCCGAGAGGGGCCAAACTGCTGCTCGTCTCTCAGAACTAAAAACTCAAGCTGCTGAGGCCGTTGAGTTGGAAGCTCGATTGCAACAAAGTGAGCAAGAAGTAATGACCCTTGGCCAAGAGGTTGCCCCATTGAGGGCTCAATTTGAAGAGGTTAGGGCCAAATGGGTTGGAGTCCATAATGTCATTCTTGCTGCATCCGATCGTGAGGCTGCCTCCGCTGAAAGATTAAATAATTTGGAGGCGGCCTTAAACTCTAAAGCTGAAGAGCTTGTTGTTGTCGAGGCGAAGTATGCCCAATTGGAGGAGAAGCATAAGAGGACCATCGAGCATTATAAAATTTTCAGCTCTACTGTCCGTGACCTCGATGTCAGCCTCCGGTCCGTTAGATCCGCGTGGGAAAACCTTTCTACTAAGGTCGAGCAGCTTAAAGAATAACTTCAGTGCCGAGCAGCTTCCTTCATTGTTGAAAAAACATATATTATGTATAGCATGCGGAGAAAAACCTTGGAAGAGGCTAAAGCAGGTGCCATTGACTTTGATGCCAAAATCGCTAAGGCCCGTAAGCTGGAGTTAGCTGCAAAAAGGGGTCTTCCGGCCCAGCCCGATGCCATCGACTCTTTTGGTTCCGATTCTGAGTTCTCGGGAACGGAGGAAGAACCGGAAGGTGATGATGTTGAAGGCTAAAATAATGAGGACCAAAATGTTGAGCCGGTGGCGGATCCTCCTACTTCCCCTGAGGGAATATATGCTTCTCTTCCTCCGGGTTTCGGAGATGCAGTAGCTTAGTTTTTGTTTTCTTTTCTTTCTCATATCTTTGTACTTGTGCTGTTCGGCACACTTATTGTGAATAGAAACACTTTTTCATTCAAGTGTCATATAAGTTGCTTCTTTCTGCGTACTTTCCTTTAAGTATTTGCGCAAGTTTGCTCTTTCTGTCTTTTTCGTTTAAGTATTTGCGCAGGTTTTACTCTTTGTGTCTTTTTTTGTTTAAGTGTTTTCGCAAGTTTTTACCGTTTGCGTCTAATTGTGCAAGGCTTCAGGTGTATTTTCCTCTAAAAACAGTTTCGGGTGTATTTTCCCCAAAAGCATTTGGATTTGGAGCATAAGTTCTTCCGAAATCAACCCTTTAACGTGATGGTTTTCATAATAGAGGGCCCTCTTATGTTTACGGTGCTCTTAAAGAGGACGTCTCTTGTTCATTATGGCACTAGCATTTGAAGTACTTGTTTAACTTTTAAATGATAAAATCTATTCATCGTCCAGACAAAAAACAAGATAGAAATAAAAAGACTTTACTTTATTCCTTCCATTTTCAAAAGTACATAAGCATTCGTTGTGCTAAAAAGAAATTTCTATTTCTTGGAGCTAACTTGTACAACTTGTTTCTACGGGGCAGGCCGCGCAGTCTCCGATCCCGATGATATAACTATATTTTCGGGTTTCAATTGTACAACTTGTTTCTACGGGGCAGACCGTGCAGTCCCCGGTCCCGATGATATAACTATGTTTTTGGGTTTCGAATTCCGGTTGAAGTGACAGTCGTTGTTGCCGTATCCTTATATCATTCTCTCAGTGTTCGAATGCGAATTTGTACACTAGAAGTTTTACACCTTTGAGGATTCCACTAGTGAATTGCTAGATAATCTTCAGTTCGATAACAATCTTCACTCCCCCTTAGAAATTTATGCTATCGAGTCAGACATTATCTAACAATACCCCAATGGCTAGCACTTGTGAACGGTTGGGTAATCTTTGTTCGATAGTAAACTCAACTTCCCGGTAGGAACTTTGCTATCGAGCAAAAGACTATTTAATTGCTCCATAATGGTTCTTTTCTTGCGTGCCTTGTCATTTAAAGGTCTTATTACTACTGCTGAAGCTTCCTTCGTAGTATGCTTTCCGTTGTCGCCTTGTTAAAAACCTTGCAAGAAAAAAATCCAACTGGGACAAAAACTAGACGAAGGGAAAACGAGTGCAACACTTACTTTCTGTTACACCTTGTGCGTCTCAAGGTGACGTAATGAATATGAGACTTTTTGATCATAATTTAAATGATTTTAAAGTCATAATATGACTATATATGATGTTTGGATAGAAAATATGAAGTTTGGAAAAAATCGGATTAAAGTTGCGGAAACACCGACTAAGGATTTGTCATGTAACAGAGCTTTTGAGAAATATATTTCGTGTACTATATGAGGTATTTTTGGGATATATTATATACAAAATTGAAGGTCTTAGAATTTAGTTTCCAACGCACTTAACCGTGCGTTCGTACGACATCCGGATAAAAAGATATAAGCGTCGGAAGATGGGCGAATGAGAGGGTGCCAAGCTAGCACCTTTTGACTTTTCAAACGTTGATAAATATGTCTTAACTCATCCCTCTCATCATTTTCACATAGAACACGACCATAGAACACCATAGAACCTGTATTTGAGCTCTCTAATAGTGTTTCAAAGAATATTATCATGCCGGACACGGAATCAAGAAGCGATAATATTAAAACGATC
>AWOL01S0285043.1:0-11168 GCA_000715115.1 Nicotiana otophora
TGTGTGTGTGTGTGTGTGTGTGTGTGTGTGTGTGTCGACTTTTAAATAAGTCTGTTGCGGCGTACAACCTAATCCTCCAATATAGACTTTTAATAAGTTTGTTGCGGCGTGCAATCCGATCCTCCAATATATTCGTTATAATTAATTCTCTTACGGCGTGCAACCCGATTCTCCAATATATTCATTATAATCAATCCTGTTGCGGCGTACAACCCGCTCCTCCAACATATTCATTTACCAATTCTTATAGAAGAAATTTTCCCAATAAATGTAACAATTAATATAAAATTATAAGACAACAAACGTACAATAATTATGATTTAATCATGAAACAAACAATGACAAATAGCAAAGTATTATGAAAATCAAGGAGAAAATAGGCAGTTTAATATTTAATATGCTAAATGTCAAATAACAATTAAAACACATAATTCAAATAGCATGTAATAATTAATGCAGAAATTCAAGAATTAATATTTGACAAAGAATAGGAGAGAAATAATTATTATAAAAATTAATTAATGATTTAAAATAATTTATGATTTTTTAAGTAAGCAGACAAACAATTAATTTAACGATGTATAGACACTCGTCACCTCGTCTATACGTCGTTCACATGCATTTCACATAACAAATAAATTAAGGGTTCTATTCTCTCAAGTCAAGGTTAATCACGACACTTATCTCGCTTTGTAAATTTTAATCAATTACTCTACCACAACTTTTCCTTTTAAATTTGTCTCCAAAAGCTTCAAATCCATTCACAAACAATTTGATATATTCAATACGAATATTAGGAATTAATTCCATATGAATTTACAAATTTTCAAGATAAAAATCTGAAATTCATTAAAATATTCGACAGTGGGACCCATATCTCAAATCTCGAAAAAACTTACGAAATTCAAACACCCGTTCCGATACGAGTTCAACCATATAAAAATTGTCCAATTCCGATATCAAATGGACCTTCAAATCTTAAAATTTTATTTTTGGAAAATTTTATAAAAATCTGATTTTTCTTCCATAAACTCACGGATTCATGATATAAATGGGTATGAAATCATGAAATATAATTAATATAGGATAAGGAATACTTACCCCAATATTTTTCCGTAAAAATCACCCAAAAATCGCCTTACCCGAGCTCAAAAATGGAAAAGAGTTGAAAATTAGTCGAAATCCCATTTCCAGAACTTAAGTTATGTTTTTGGGATTTTTACCCTTCGCGAACGCGGTCAATGCCTCGCGTTCGTGAAGCACAAATTTGTGCTGTCCAATTTTACTTCGCGAACACGAGGGCTACTTCGCGAACGCGAAGCTTGCCTGGCTTGGCCTTTGCGAACGCGAGATGCCCTTCGCGAACGCGAAGGCAATTGTCCTGGCCAGCCCCTTTTCCTTCGCGAACGCGAGGCTTCGATCGCGAACGCGAAGCTTCGCACCTCAAGCCTTCGCGAACGCGTTNGGCCAGCCCCTTTTCCTTCGCGAACGCGAGGCTTCGATCGCGAACGCGAAGCTTTTAACCTCAAACCTTCGCGGACGCGGTCACTATGTCGCGAACGCGAAGCACAAAACGTGCCAGCCCAATTTGCTCTTCGCGTTCGCGAGAGTACCTTCGCGAACGCGAAGAAGAACACACGAGAAGCATGAAGTCTGTAGAATACCAGATTTCCTAAGTCCGAAATCGTCCCGTAGCCCATCCGAAACTCACCTGAGCCCTCGGGGCTCCAAATCAAATATGTACACAAGTCCAAAAAACTCATACGAACTTGCTCGCATAATCAAATCGCTAAAATAACACCTAGAACTACGAATCGGACACCAAATCAAAGGAAATTTTCAAGAAAACTTTAAAATTTATATTCTTACCACCGAATGTCCCAATCACGTCAAATCAATTCCGATTCTCACCAAATTCGGCAGACAAGTCATAACTATTATAGTGGACCTACATGGGCTACGGAACCAAAATACGGATCCGAGGTCAATAAATCCAACATCGGCAATTTCTTAAAAATCATTAAACTTTCAAGCTTTTAATTTTTATCAAAATTCCATATCTCGAGCTAGAGACCTCGAAATTCAATTACGGGCATACGCCCAAGTCCCAAATCACGATACGGACCTACTGGAATTGTCAAAATACTGATCCGGGTTTGTTTGCTCAAAATGTTGACTAAAGTCAACTCATTTGAGTTTTTAAAGCTCTATTTCACATTTTAATCCATTTTTCACATAAAAACTTTTCGAAAAATTGTACGGACTGCGTATGCAAGTCGAAAAATGATAAATGGTGATTTTCGAAGTCTTAGAACATAGAATTACTTGTTAAATTTAAATATGACATTTTGAATCATCACAAATATGAAATTAAATTTAAAAAGGTAATAAAGACGAACGTCATTTCGTTAAGGGTATTCGTGTTTTTAATATAACTAGTCTTAGGGTACGCACGTTACGCGTGAACCCAATATCTACTAAAATTTAAATAATCATATAAATATAATTTAAACTATCTTTGAGTTATAAAATCAAAATTAAAAAAGAGTTTAAGTTGCTTAAATTGATGAAAATTGATTCGATTCAGCTAATTAAATAAATAAAGGAAGTAACTCAGCCCAAGTCTGTGGATGCCTTGTTATAATTTCGTCATATATGGGTTTAATATTTGCATTAGAAGTCTGACAAAGTAGCACAATATATCAACTTGTATTAACGTCGTCGCAGATAATATGTTAAGCATGTACAGTTCTAAGAAGATAGAAAATGTGTTGGTATAAAAAGTGAAAAAGTTGATTCTTGACATAAATATCAATATCACTGGTAATTGTTGCTATCAACCGTAGAATTATTAGAAGCCTCTTAAGTTATTCGGGTATCTTGGCGCGAAATATTGTTTTTTATTTGCTTAGAGTGCAAAAACTGCTTTTCAAATTATTTTCTCATATAAGAGGAGTTAGTTTCAATTATCATACACATCAGAGATGCATGGTAGTTGCAAAAATTAATAGCATCACATTTGTTTCAGGAAGAAAAATCTAATGATATTGTATGTCCTCCAAAACTTTATTACAAATATTATAGGCTAAGAAAATTCTCTAATTATTAAGTAATATAAATGACTTTTTTGGATCTTCGAAATAAACTGCACTTTTATATTTAATTAATTTTGTATTGCCTTTAAGATATCAGTCGCTGAAGCTAAAATTTTGCCCGTACAGTTGTGAGATAAAGGTGAACACGTGATAAACTAGTCTACTCTTTTAGCTAGCAAGTTTGGACAGAAAACCCTATCAGCAAAAATTACGAAGCGTTTATCATTGTAATCAAGTCTTAAAATAGCAATGCCATATTTTTAGATAAAAAATAAATGACAGATACATTCATAAAATGAAAGTTAATGTACAATAAATAATAGCGCAAACTATCATTTTTCTTGATAAATATGGTTCTAGACTTCTAGCAACGCCAAAATATCAATTAATCATAACCCAATTGATTGTTGATTCCAATGAAAAGATACAAATACGTATTTTGTTTTCATCCATACCTAGAGTTGGCAAAAATAATAATATTAAAAGTACTCAATTCAAGTATTTTCATTACTTTTTCATTTATGAAGAAATTTGTTCTGTTTTCAAATTGGCAGAATTCTTGTAATAGAGACTTGAAGATGAATTTAATTGACAATCAACAATTTAGAATAAGTACCTTAATGAAAAAAACATGAAAAATAGTCCGGACAAAGTTTCAACCCTTTTTTGGGCATGTTGAAACTGCTTCGGAAGAGAACTGTTTCAAGCTCCTTATATTGCTAGCGTCACTCTAGAGTTGGAGCCATCATGTCGCATTGTCACGATCCGAAATTTTCACATTCAGACCGTGATGACGCCTAATATTTCACTTGTTAGGCAAGCCAACGTTAGAATAATATTAACTATTTTTAAATTATTTTTAAATTTATTAATAACAAAGAACAACTACGTAAGTAATGTCTGAAATTTAGTGAATAATCCATAAAAATCACGTGTCTAAATACCATCCCAGAATTTGGTGTCACAAGTACACGAGCTTCTAGAATAATACAAATAAAGGTCTGAATAAAGTAAAGCTATCTGAAAGAAATTACACAGCTAAATTAAGATAGACTGGACTTCAGAATTGCGGACGTTGTGCAGTTATAGCTCAAGTGTCCTCTGAATAGCTGAAATTCGAGCAAGTCTATGGTACGCCGCTGGGACCAACTCCAAAATCTGCACAAGAAGTGCAGAGTGTAGTATCAGTACAACCGACCCCATGTACTGGTAAGTGCTGAGCCTAACCTCGACGAAGTAGTGACGAGGCTAGGGCGGGTCACTTTCATTAACCTGTACGCAATATTAGTAACAACAACAAATAATAGAAATAATCAGGCAACTAATTTATAATAATTGGAGCCAATTCAGCAGTTATAACCAATTATCATTTCTATCAATTCTGTTGCAGCGTGCAACCCGCTCTCAATATATATATATATATATCGACTTTTTAATAAGTCTGTTGCGGCGTGCAACCCGATCCTCAAATATGAACTTTTAATAAGTCTGTTACGGCGTGCAACCCGATCCTCCAATATATCCATTTTAATCAATTCTGTTGCAGCGTGCAACCCGCTCCTCTAACATATTCATTTGCTAATTCTTATAGAAGAAATTTTTCCAATAAATACAGCAATTAATATAAAATTATAAGACAACAAGCATACAATAATTATGATTTAATTATGAAACAAACAATGACAAATAGCAAATTATTATGAAAATCGGGGAGAAAATATGCAGTTTAATATTTAATATGCTAAATGTCAAATAACAATTAAGACACATAATTCAAATAGCATGTAACAATTAATGCAGGAATTCAAGAATTAATATTTGACAAAGAATAAGAGAAAAATGATTATTATAATAATTAATTCATAATTTAAAATAATTTATGATTTTTTCAAGTAATTATGCAAACAAATAATTTGACGACGTATAGACATTCGTCACCTCGCTTATACGTCGTTCACATGCATTTCACATAACAAATAGTTTAAGGGTTCTATTCCCTCAAATCAAGGTTAACCACGACACTTACCTCGCTTTGCAAATTCCAATAAATTACTCGACCACAGCTTTTCCTTTTAAATTTATCTCCAAAAGCTTCAAATCTATTCACAAACAATTCAATATACTCAATACGAAGCATATGAATTAATTCCGTATGAATTTATTAATTTTTCAGATAAAATCCGAAATTCATTTAAATATTCGACAGTGGGACCCACGTCTCAAATTCCGTAAAAACTCGCGAAATTCGAACATCCGTTCCGCTACGAGTTCAACCATACAAAAATTATCCAATTCCGATATCAAATGGACCTTCAAATCTTAAATTTTTATTTTTGGAAGATTTTATAAAAATTTGATTTTTCTTCCATAAATTCACGGATTCATGATATAAATGAGTATGGAATCATGATATATAATCAATATAGGATAAGAAACACTTACCCTGATTTATCCCCGTGAAAATCACCCAAATATTCCTCTTACCGAGCTCAAAATGACCAAAATGAGTGCAAATGGCGACTTCCGAATTTAAGGGCTCTGCCCAGTCTTTTTCGCATATGCGGACGAAATTTCCGCATCTGCGGAGAGAAGTCCGCTTCTACGCAAGGCTGCCCCTTACCCCTTTCCCGCTTCTGCGATGTGACGCGTGGGCCGCTTCTGCGGTCGCGCTTCTAAGACACCCCATCCGCTTATGCAGACTGTCCGCTTCTACGAGGAATGGCTCGCTTCTGCGAGCAAATTTTCGCAGAAGCGAAGGCACCAGAAGCAGCAAATTTTCAGATTTTTGCTTAAGTCCAATTCTTGTTCCGATTTTGATTCGAATCACGCTCGGGGTACTCAGGACCCCATCCAAATATACCAACAAGTACGATATCATAATACGGATTTACTCCGGGTCTCATATCACGTCAAACAACACTAAAATTATAATTCACACCTTGATTCGAACTTTGAGTTTTAAACTTTTCAAGTTGCAATTCTCGTGCCAAGACATATTAAATGAATCCGGAATGACTTCAAATTTGGCATACAAGTCATAAATGACACAACGGAGCTATTAAAATTTTCAGAATCGGATTCCGGCTCCGATAACAAAAAGTTAACCCCGTAGTCAAACTTGGAAATCTTTAGCCTTTAAATTACTAGTTTCCGTTAAATAGTTATAACTTGAGCTAGGGACCTCTAAATTAAATTCCGTACATACGCCCAAGTCCCAAATCACGATACGGAGCTACCGAAACTCGCAAAATACTTATCCGGATCCGTTTGCTCAAAATGTTGACCAAAGTCAACTCAGTTGAGTTTTAAGGCTCTATTTCACATTTTAATCTATTTTTCACATAAAAAACTTTTCGGAAAATTTTATGGACTGCGCAGACAAGGCGAGGAGTGATAAATAGTGGTTTTCGAGGTTTTAGAATACACAATTAATTATTAGATTTAAAGATGATATTTTGGGTCATCACACGCATACAATCCAATAGCTTCGGTTCAAACTTTGTATTTATCTTAAAAAATTATTGAATATGTAAAAGTTATTAGTTTAGAACCCAGTAACTTAAAAGGATTAGAACATCGAATTCAGAAGCTATAAATCTTGACTCCTCCTCTTGCGTCCCAAAGTTGTTACTTTGTGGCTTGTGATCCTCTGATATCTTAAAAGAAGTTTCAAACTAGTGTTTCTCAATAAACTTGCCGTTCCTACCTTCTTGACCCATTAATGAATGTAAATATGGAAAATATTTGCTTTAGTGTTGGAGTGCCTAGAAATCTCAGTTTCTCCGAAACTGATGGAGAGAAATTATGAAGTCAATAAATAAAGTTAAAAGGTATGTAAAAACAAATATAAAAAACAGAGTGCAAAACTGTTAGATATCTATAATTTGAAGTTGCTTGATTTGAAAATTTATCATGGCATAATTCATGCCTCTTCCAATAAATTAGAAATATAGAAAGTCTTGTTATACAATTGATCCGCATACCCTAGTTCTCACAAACCCTTCTCCAGTGCTTTCTTGTTGGACGACAAAATTGAGTTGAATATAAACTTCTAATAATTAGGGTTTCCAATATAGTTCAAATAAAGAATGATAATCAAAATTTAGTTTGATTTCAAATTCCTAAATATTAGGGAAGAATCAAATGACTATTTTGTCCACTATGTTTTATATTTTAAAAGGGTAAAAAAAACGAACGATATTTCGCTAAGGGCCTTCGTGCTTTTAATATAGTATAGATATAGATATAGATATAGATAAATATAGATAGATAGATTCATAGCATGTTTGGCCAAGCTGGAGAAATCAGCTTATTTTGAGAAGTGCTTTTTTCAAAAATGTTTTTGAAAAAAGTATTTTTGTAGAGAAGCGGTTTGTGTTTGGCTAATCACTTTGAAAAGCACTTTTGAGCAATAATTTGTGTTTGGACAAGCTTTACAGAAAGTGCTTTTAAGTATCAAATTACGAATAAGGACATAAATAGATTTGTTTAATAGTTAATATTATAAGTAAAAAAATAATCTTAAAAATTTGTTATTACATGCAATAATTAAATTTTTTTATTTTATTTAAGTAAAATATGAAAATAAAATTTAAA
Source organism: Nicotiana otophora (assembly GCA_000715115.1). NCBI lineage: Eukaryota > Viridiplantae > Streptophyta > Magnoliopsida > Solanales > Solanaceae > Nicotiana > Nicotiana otophora. The sequence goes on from AWOL01S0285043.1 coordinate 7,692, forward strand.
AGTACTTAATTATTTTAATATAAGTTAATTATATTAAAAATCATTCAACAAATATAAAAGCATTCAACCCTAAAGTCACTATATATTAGAAAGATATCCTAAAAATAATAAGAAATATTTATATACTAATATCCTAAGTATTAGACTTAACGATTATTTTGGTATATACTATATTTTGTTAAGGGTATTTTTGGTAAGAAGAAAAGTCAAAACTACTTCTGCTTCTGCTTTTGGGAAGAAACTACTTTTTTCTGCTTCTCAGAAACTATTTATGCTTCTTCCCAAAAACACTTTTTCCCCCAAAAAAAGCTTAACCAAATACCTCAAGTTAGAAAAACAAAATGCTTTTGAGAAAAAAAAAATACTTTTTCCCTCTTGAGAAGCTTGACCAACTAGGCTATCAATCTGTGTCCTATCCCCTATAAGAGAGAATTACATAATATTTTATTTTCAAGTCAACATCACCAATAACAATAAACAGGAAACATCTGTGTCATCGTCTTTCATGCCTCAAATGATAGAAAACGTTATTGACTTTGTATAGCGGAATTTCTATGTGGAAACATACTTCACTGTTCACAAAATTTGTTATACTCCTATAAGGTAAATTTTTTCATAAGAAAATTGATTCATAAGGTTAATTGATTTACTCCAAACTGAAGAGATAGTTCAAGAAATTAAAGAGTATCATGTCTAGCTAGTATATCGTTACAATCCACATTTTTAATATTAAGTTAGCCTCGACTTTGAGAACATAGTGATTAAATAAAAATTAACAACATTTGGAAAAACGTCAAAAGCCTTACGTCTTTTATAAATATAATTAGAAACTTATACATATTGTCATAGATCCAATTAAGCAGTACAAAAGTAAGCATGCATACAGTATATTGAAATATATATATTACGTATAGTTATTTGAAAAATGAGCATTGACAATTTCGTTTCATCACATATAATGTTTTATCTTAGATAAACTTTGCAAGGTCGGATGTAAATCGCATTTTCACTTTCAATCATTTTGACTTATCATTCTTAATCCGATTACGCATAAAAATAATAAAAACTCAAAGAAAGATTGGAAGTAAGTTAATTAACGGGATCCAATAAGAGAAGTCTTTAAAATGCCAAGCTATATAGTACCAACTTCTTTTTGTTTTCAAAGGTCAAATGATCACCTTGACTTTGTCAAATATACATTAAAAGACGTCATATTAAAAAAATTCTCATTTGTTTATGAGGAAATTAATAGTATAAATTTTCCTCGTTTGACCTTTGAAGCAGTTGCTCATAAATTAATGGCGTATGCAAATGAACCAAGGAGTAAGTGATTCGCTGAAAAGGCAGTGCAACTAATTTGTTTCCTTCAAGCGATCAGACGAATCACAGAGGAAATCGAAAATGAAATGACTTAAGCTTTGTTTTAATATAGATTTGATAATAAAAGAAAAATAAATTTGATTAATACTTTTTCCTGTTATTTGATCAATTGTACTTTATGAGCTGGGAGATAATTTGTCTCCTCATATTTTAGTATAGATATGAAAATAAAAGATATAGTTTAGTTTTAAAAAAAATAAATTGTTATTTGATCAATCGTACTTTATGAGCCTAAATATGCGTGCTGTTAGAGTATCACATGGGTCAGTTGGGAGGCAATTTATTTCTTATATATATATATGGTTTTGAGCAATTCTCACATTTTAAAACTAATTTTTGGAGTTGAGTTAGAATCAAAGTCTATCTCTTTATCATGGTATCAGAGTCAGACACATACAATTTTTGTTTTATCGATGTTGGGCCCTCATCTTAAATTGTTCATACCCCAGATATTCAGTGATGGGTGTGAAAAGAGGTGTTAGAGTACCACATCGGTTGGAAGGTAATTTGTCTTCTTATATATATATATATATATATATATGATCTTGAGTAATTCTCACATTTTGAGCTAACTTTGGGATTGAATTAAACCCAAAGTTCATTTGTTTAGGGGAAATATTCATGTTTGGTTGAATGAAAAGAAGGAGGTGGTGGATTGGAAGTGTGAAATAAATATCATTTCCTTATATGTGAACGAGGTAAAGAGAGAGGAAGTAATAAATCATAGTGTGATATCTTTTCAGAACTTGATGGAGAAATGAATCATGCCACTTTCACTTTGATTCCAAATAAAGTAAATCGGGAATGTCATCACTTTGATATGACTGTCAATTTTTCATTTAGTTAACCGCACCCTCCATCCATTGAGCCAGACACAAGGTAAATCAACCTCTAGTTTTAAAATTACTAGTGTGTAATGTCTACACTATACGTTATAATATGCATACATACTTTATTTTTAACATTATACAATTCCTATTTTATTTTATATGTTTTGTTAATTAGATACATCAAACCTAATGATTGATATTTTTTTTGTGAGTGATGGTGATATTTGATTTTAGGACCTCCGTTTTTTGATTTTAACTTTTTATCGTGAAGATCCTTGACAATGATAGTATACTTCTGTTATGACCGAAAAAATCAGGTATCATGCGAAAGTTAGTAAAGCAAATCTTGACCGATGAAAAATCAAACAACAAAAGAGAAATATACCAAAAGAGACAAACATATTTAACGTGGTTCGGTCAATTAACTTACGTCCACGTGCGGAGATGAGCAATCCACTATATAAAAGAGTACAAAATATTGAGAGAACAACTTCACAAAGAGGCAAACACAAGTGACACACTATCACTTGTCCCGAAAAAATTTTCCCCCTAAACAAGACTCTCAAACTCCTTATGGCTACATTGTAGATACTGCTGAATGAGAAAGAAATATCCTCAATTTATAGAAGCCCAAACCTTTTCCTCCAAGAAAAAGGACTAGTCAAATATAAGAGATTTATAATTTTCTTCTAAGAAAAGGAAAACTCGATTATGGTAAATATGTTGTCCTTTCGTTCGCGAGATAGGAAAATCAAATATGGTGAGAAAATCATGACAACAGCTAACAATTCTCCCCTTGGCCTGAATTTTCTGACAAAATAAACTTGATCCACCTTCTTCACATAACCTTCAATAAGTTGCATCTCAAAATCTCCACCGCAAAGTTTGTCTCGACGTGAGTAGTACTCCGGTCAAATTTATCATACAAAAATCACGATTACCGTCAAATAGGTTACGACTAGAACTAAACCCACCAAGATGAATTTTTCATAAACCTTGCTCTGATACCACTTGTTATGTCGAGGAAGATGCAAGCCCGAAAATAAAGAATATAAAGAACACCAAATTTTAACATGCAAAACCTTTCAAATCGAAGATAAAAATCACGGGATCACAAAGATCCAAAAAGCTCTACTATAATAATAAAAGGGTTACAAAAGTTCTCCAAATTGGCTACACAACAAGTGTCAAACACAGAGAAATAATTGTTATTCCCAGTCAATATTGCTGTATTTGTAAATATTAATTCTGCAAAATAAAAGTTAAC